>JAIPRL010004401.1:0-38602 GCA_025469235.1 Pemphigus obesinymphae | reverse complement strand
CAAGGTATATTTAATTTTGCATTTATGTCAATATACTATGAATAAAAATGAAAAAACTTAGGTTTTAAAGGTAGGAAAAAATTTTAAAAACTTTCGTCGTTGGGTCATTCCACTGAGTATGTGTACTGATTTTCGGTATTCATTTCCGAAACACCCTGTATATATAACTATACCTGAAAATTAACTATGAATAATGAAAACACGTATATAGGTACTTTAAATAAGAAAAGTAAATTCACGCAACGACCTTGTGGATTATTTATTTATGAGCTTATTAATTATAATATGGTGGGTGTTGCTGCACAAATAACATTAAAACAATATTATGATTAATTGGATACGATAAAAGTAAATACTTGCATTTTTTTTTTTTTTTTTACTAATTTTTATTAATATCATATACTTTTAAAAGTTATGATTTTACTATTTTATTATTGTGCCGCGCACAGTACGGTGTTTAAGATTAAATATGTTTCAAAAAAACACCTACTCGTATGTGATAGGTATAAAAAAAAAAAAAAATCTCGAATAAATTGTACCTTCTGTATTTTTTTTTTTTTTCCACCATATTTTTAATCTTATCGTTGGACGTTTCGTGTGTATATAATTTCACGTTATTTCTGTATACAAAAGTAGTAGAATACTTTATACACTGACGTAAAAACAATTTAACGACTCCAAAACGGTTACCGGGGCCGGTTCGGCGACCAGTGTTGTCGGACCACGTCTTTTCGGCGATTCGGGCCCGACCGGTCCAGACGATCGCAGAGTGTATTGAACAAATTACTATCGAGATAACCCCGTGATAGGGGAGGGGTTATCATGATATTTGGTGTTTTTTTTCCCCCCCTTCCATTGATCCGCGCCGTAATAGCGAGAAACGCCACCGTTTTTGCACAACATCGGTCCAAAACTCCGTTAACGTACTTGTTTACCAAAAATGTGTTTGTTTGCGCGCGCGCGCTCCGAATATCGGCACCGGTTGTATTACGAGTATCGTAACCGGTTTTTCTGAATCATTTTTAGGGCCCGGTAAATTGATTTATCCTGCTGAATGATCGGTTTTATTGTGACGTGCATTGTCACCATTGTCACCATATTATTTTTGCGCGTTATCACACATCATATTTGGACAACGTTAACCGACAACGATCATAGTAATAAATTGAATACTCAATTCCACAATAATATTTACTTTATTTTGGAAAATACGTAACAAAGTTACCATCTTCAGTATACAATAACGACTGGTCTTGATGAGTCTTCAGTTTATTATTAGCACAATCCACAAACACTCAAATTATAAACAGATAACGATTGTACTTATTAATCGTTTTATTTAAATAGGTTTTTTTTTGCGTTTAAATTTTATATTTTTCTTTTTATACACCGTTATGGATACGACGTCTACTAATAAAAAGGAACGTTTAATAGATTCCCTACAGAAGATGATTCGAGTCTTTTACGACAAGTTTTATGTAATTATCCTTACAATGACAGTGATGAGCAGTGATATCAATTATTCATTACGACGTTAATCAATGGTCGAAAAACTTTTCACTTCAAACTATAAAAGACCATGTTCTTATTGATTAGGTATAATAAATAATGTAAATATAAAAAAAAAAAAAAAAAAAAAAAATGAGAACAACAACAGTATTGGTAATCATAACAAGGTCGATAATGCAAAAACTAGAGTTTTCGTATTACGGTATTTCTCATTTAACCGAACATAATTTTTACCGTTAAGTTTAGCGTGTGTTATGAAAAAACTCCCAAAAGGGGAGGAGAATTTTTCGAGGATTGGATGCTTGGGAATAGTACCTACATATATAATACAGTATGATGATTTTCGACGTTTAGCTCTTAACTCAAAAAACGTGAAACGAATTCAATGAAATTGAAAAAGTTTAACGTCGTAATCCCAAACGGTGTATCGGTTATTTTAGAGGACTACGAAAACCGTGTGTGCTAAATAAGAAATTGTTTAATTATTTTTTTAATAAAAATAATCAGTTAAATAACAAAGATAATCGTATTTTCGTCTGCACAAATTTTGAAATTATCTTTCATACTGCATTCTACTACCAAATTGTCGAAAATTAGATTACGTATTATACATTATTAATTCATTGGACATACCCGTATTTTATAATTTTATTACTGTCTTGCGATAAACCCGTATTTTAGTACCTCAAAATTTGATTTAAAAATGTAATTTACTGTATAATCAGATGTAATGTTGATTTTTTTTTTTTTTTACCGCTACCTGAAACCAGTATTTTACTAAAATAGTAATAGTACTATTATTATTATTATTATACTATTAGTCGAACAAAGAAACGTGTATGTGTATAACTAATATATGCGCTTTTCTTGCTATTTTCTTTAGTGGATTATACCTATAAAAAACGTTTTGGAACATCCGTCTTAAAATGATTTTTCAAAATAATTGGCGATCGATCATCTTCTATAATATTGAATATAGTATTTTGTACCTGTATATAATTGCAAGTTTAGCAAAATTGATGAATAATAAAAAACTAAATACTGTATGTTCTACTTTTATTTACTTACTTAATACAATTATTATTCAAAACTATGATGTTAAATTATAATTATGTAAATGATAGTATATGTTAATGTAAAAGAAATGTAATTTTGTTTAGGAAACTTCTTATTTCAGAATGCTAGATTAAGAATAGGATAAAATGTTTTCAATTTAAAATGCATGTTTAGATAAATGATTAGACATTACAATTATTTGATACTATTAAATTAACGGTACGATATAATAATTTACGATTTTCATCTAAAACTAATAAATAATAATTATAATTAATTGGTGAAACAAAAACGTATTATTATTATTATTATTATTATTGTAATATTATTGTTTTTTTTTTTTTTTTTCATATAAACATAAACGTTTATTCAATTGAAGTGGTTTAAACTATTATAATGGCATTATTTATTGAAATTCTTTAAAGTAGAATATTTTTATTATTTTCCTTCATGCTACAATGTATGTTGTATTTTGTATTTTTTTGTTTTTAATATAGTATTTTAGTTATTTGCGAGCATAGAATTTGTGACTGTTGAAGTACGTATTTCTAGAAATATTTAGACATCACTTTATGGAATTCTTAGATTCAACATTATAACAAAGGTATATTAAAAGGGAAATTTTTAGAACAACATCAAATAACATTTTGAGTGTGCCACTATATAAAATTAAATAACCTTTTCAAGTTAGTTGAAACTGTATTTGAAATATATACAAGTGCTCGCAAATAAGTTAATTTCGTATTATATTTAATATGAAAACGATACATTTTTTTCAATCAACACATATAATCGATTTGAAGAGGTTCAATATAAAACAATTATGAAGTGTACTATGGATAACAAATTTTATAAAAACTTAATGAATAAAATGGTACAATCATGTAACGCGAAAAGATAACACAGAAATGATAAAAGTTTAATTAACAATTAACAGAAAACCAACTGGAGAAAGACAAATATGTATATACCAAAGAAGCGATGGATAGATAAAGTAGAGAGGACATTTAACTATTAGTTATAAACTATAATGAATTGGAGGAATGTATTGAAGACCAAAAAAGGTGAATGGCTTAAGACTAGGTATATAATATATAATATGAACCTATTTATATCTAAGTATATCCTTTGTAAAATTGTTATTGAATTATTAATATATAATAAATTAATATATATTATACAAATTAATATGATAGGTTTTATTATAAGCTTTATTACTTCCACTACATCTATAACTAACTATATTCATGGGATCCTTGAATGTAAGCACGTTCCAATTTCTATTTAGTAATATATAATGAAATCGAAATGGTATAAACATATTAGAAAATTTGGTTTTAGATATTTTAGATTATTGGTGATGCGAGGAATGTATTGGTTTTAAGATCATTTTTTTTATGTCCGTATAAATTTTTTCGAGTAGAAGCCTAGGAAGATTTTGTAGTTTTTGATTGCTAATTGGTTTTAGTTGGTACTTTAAGCAGGTAATTTTTGATTTTTCATTCTTATCTTTTAGAACGGAAATATTTTATAAATTTAGTTTAAATAACAAAACAACAAATAAATTTGTCATGGATACCTATCTATATATGCATTATTTTTTATTTTTATTTTTTTTTTATATTATAAGACCGAACCTTGTTGAATCGTCTTTCAATAATGTATAAATAAGTATATAATAAATAGTGCAAAAATATTTGCTTTTAAATTAAAAAATATTAATTATACAATATCTTGTCCAAGGACCGAAAAGACGATGGACCAATTTCAACCATCTGTATCTGGATGATTTTTTTAAATTTATATTTAGCTGATGCATACTATTAATTTGAATTGCAACGTCAACATAACCAGGATATTATCCTTGACGTGATATTCGCATTTGCCGTCTTCGTATCCAACTGAAAATATAGGAAATTTACACATTTAGCATTTTTATTACAGCTTTGTTATTAATAATCGTTTTGTAATATATGATTGAATTTATCTATTAATATAGATTTATAGATGAGAATATTATCTATAGGTATTATTGCGTCATTATTTTTCCAAAATTTAAAGAAAAACATATCTAGTTTAATTTTTGAGACTTCAAATAACTTTGTATATATTTAAAAAAATTATAATTCCGGAACACAATGGCGATACGGCATAGATATCTTTCTCTTCTATAAATTTGATAATGGGTCAATTTACTCTAATATTACAAATGAAAAAGATGCAATAAAAATGCTAAACTTGGAGATGATGGATTATACTTATGTATAATGTATGATGGTTCTTTTGCATTTTTATTTTAAAATCGTTTTCAGATCGTCTGTATTCGGTTACGTTTTTCGTTATTGTTTTAAAATACTAAGCTTAGAATACAACATTTCTGCGTAAAAAAAAAAAAGTCAAGTTATTTTGCGTATAGTAGATATATGTATAATAAACTCGCGTAGTATTTGATCGTCATGTATTGTGTAGGCATATAGAATATTTTGGGTTCTGCTTTAACCATATAAATAACAATATTTATCTCTGGAGAATTAAAAATAGTATAGACGAGAAGGATATGTATTATATACCGTGAATGGATTTGTTGTTGAATGAAATTGTTTTTCTCCACCACTGTACAATTTTTTTCATCTTGTATGACTTTTCACTAGCAAATCCGTCCCGTCTCACTTCCTGGACTGCTGTTATATCCTGCAATATGTATCGCTCCAGACACGATATGATTACCAACAGTGTTCCGGTTCTATATACATCGATCGCACACGTTCCAATACATAAATCCGTAAGCTTCACATTCCGAGACACTGTTTTTTTGTTCCGAAATCATTGGCGTTTTACGTGCACTGCAGTGATCAACCTACGACAAACCCCATAAATGGAGGACACGATATAACTGCGGTCCTCGGCTTCGTTAAGCCCTTTACTCTAACACTAGAATGCCCTTGCAGAAAAGTCCATCTTCACAACAATATAAACGTTTACTGTAAATTGTCCGGTGTCTGGAAATTATATAGGTAATGATATACTCTCGGAAATACTGTTAAATAAACTAAAATTGCCCAGATATTTATAGTGAAAGCTGGTTCATCGTCCCTTAGGTCTTCGGAAAGTATAGTGTATGTGTATTAGTATTATTATTATTATTATTATTATTACTTTTAATTTGAAAGCATAGACAAATCATAGCATTGCATAGGCGATTTTGAGCGTAGTTCGATAAGTATAATACACTATTAAAAAAAAATAAATAAGTAATAGTAACTATGACTGTCCTACACAAAAAAATGTATACGGCTAGGAAAAAACGTATTATCCTAAAACCAATACTCATTAAAATGGCTTTACAGTCAAATAATGAATTACATGATTGTTTTTATTAAATATTTATATTGCCATTGATTTTATAATATATAATTATATAATATAATTATAAAATAAACGATATTACGTATGACGTATATATTGCCGATCGTTACATTTTTTAGTTTGTAGGAGTTTTTTTAAATTGCGGATGTGATGCGTACAGAATTTTTTATTTTTTATTTTTTGAGGTTATCTCTATGGAATACTCCCGGCAAAATACTGATTACCCAACAATATCCATGATAATATAAACGTTGCACGTTTTAGGTATCACACATTGTTCAATTAGTATTTTTGAACCTCTGATCTGGGTATCAATCGTGTAACATCACCGAGGGCGTAGATAAACTGGACGTGTTATATCTACTTCAAAGCTATTCAATGATGTAATTAATGGGATTGGAAGCGGCGATCGTCGTCTCTCTGTATCACACATGTATAGCAATTTAGACCATCTCTATTTCCAGCGTACCGAGGGATCTAGTGATGTGATAAGGATTAGAAAAATTTATCTAAATTTGTCGTAACGTTTACTTTAGATCGACTTTCCCACATTTTAGATTTTTTCTCCCCAAATCCACCTAAAACTAAGTTAATATATTCAGACATTTAAAAATTGATATTTAGGTACAACTTTTATGAAAATTAAGGAAATAAAATGAAAAAAGTGGGACAGTCGTTCTAAATTATATTACACGACCAAATAAGATTTTTTTTTAGAATCCTTATCCCATCACAAGGACAATCGGTGTGTTGGAAATGATATCTAGTGTCTTTTCAAATTAGGTATAGCTGTATTTATTGACACGTGCCTGTGCGTGCGAGTGAACCCACCATTATTATTATACCGAACGTATTTACACACACACTATTGACCAAATACTACTGGCACAAACACACTGCGTAACTCGTATAATTCAAATAATTGCCTATACACAACCCCTTAATAAATTACCGCTTCCAATCCCCTTAATATTAGTATTGATATAATTAATATAAGTATATTTACTATATTTGTGTGTTATCTATTGAATTGAACTGAGTTTGCGACCTTCTTCCGACGTTTTACGAGACCGTGGGTGTCGTATTCGGATTTCCCGGACGTTTTAACGCCCGACTGAACATTTATTTGGTCGACGAATCGTCCCTGTACGACCGGACGTTTGTTCCGAATATGTGTAAGTATCTATATTATGAGTCGAAATACGGTACCGTCCGTTATCTGAATCGTATTTTCTCGAATTTGAGAACTTTCCATGATCTCATCATTTCGATTAGATAACTTAGTGGTATAGCGAGCGTCGATTGTCAAACCAACTTTTGATACGGGTCCACCGGTTCGAATTCCACTATGCGATCTGATTTTTTTTTTTCCTGCGTTTTGTTCTCGATCTCGGCGTTCACGAAGATAACGAGTGTTTAATGTTTATCCGATATATGCGATATGCATGTACGAAATCTTAATACGTTTTCTTATCGTTGCAACTTATGTTATTAAGAATTTATCACTATATTTATTATATTTTTTTCTATTCGTTTGAACTACGTATAATTGTACAGTGTAGGTACTTATTATAATACCGCCTGTGCAAGTTCGTATTTTTTTTTTCGGACGTCCTTAGATTTTCATCTTGAGACAATAGTTTTATAAAAATCCGAGAACGGTAAGTCTGGCCGACTGATTCACATGGTAGGTATACCTTTACCATATTTTTTTATATCTCATAGTAATGAATTTCAAATCGTCCGACTTCCGTTGTATTTATCACAATTTTAATTATATTTATATAAATATATTCGGCCGAATTTTTATTAGGATGACTTTCAAACATTTCCCCATATATAACAACTCGAACGATAAATCCGATCGAATTCACATATGCAGAATAGGTACCTAATATATTTTGTTACATCTATATTATATCTCAAAACGGTTGGAGATTTGTGGTATTTTTCAACATTTTTATTGAATATAATTTATGTAAGTTGTATGAAACCCGTTACATTTGGTGGAGAACCGAGCGAAGCGAGATTCGAGTTCTTATAAAAATCCGAGAGTAGTAAGTTCGATAATTTTTCAATTGCCTATCTACTTTGTCTACCTTTACTACAAAAACACTTTATAATGTGAAGGACTATCTTCTAGAAAGATTCCGCCACAGGTAAAATATTTTTAAAACTAATTAATAATGTTATTTTTCAAAAAACTTCGGTCGCCGACTGTTCCGAATCCCGATAAAATACAGAATTTGAAGTGTACGAATTACACTCAATAGTAAGTCTACTTATTATAAGGTGTCATACTCAAATTGGGTTACAAATTCAAGATTTTGCACTCAAAAAGTGCTGAACTTACATGTAGTCTCACTTAAAAGGACTAAGGACTTGCACCGGGTAGGTGTTGCACTCGAGCTAGTGTTGTAATATTATAACTACCTAACTATTAATATTTTATTTTATATTTATTTAAAAGTTGTAATACTGGTTTAATAACTTCATAATTCATAAGAGAGTTCAAGAAACTTGACACGTTTATGAGTATTTAAATAAATAATTTATTTGAAAATCATCAGCTTGCGTAGAAGTTATTTATAATATTGTTATAAAATTTATTTCGGAGATTTAATGAATTTGCATTGCAGATACTGCACGTTATTCGTATTAAATAAACTTGCCACTCTTTCGGGTGAAATCCTGTTTGAAACTCCCACGGCGCCGTGCAGGTTTGATAAAGATGTATATAACCGCGAGTTGTATATTCAATTAGGTTATGTTTAAATCGGTATGCCGACAGACGCATCATCTGTACGTATTGTTTGAAAATTACGATATAGCTGCAGTAACCCGATGTCATTTATTCGTTTGAAAATGTCTTCTTCGCAAAAAAAAAAAAATAGATAAAACTATCAACCGTGGTATGTGTTCGGCAAATGTTTTTTTTCACTTCAATTTTCTAAATTTCTATATAGGTACTTACCTATATATACCTACTATACGAGACGGGGAACGTGAAAAATGTAGATTACGTTGGTTTGCGACACAATTTCCCGCAGTCTCGGTTCATTCGATTTCCTCATGGAGATATTCGTCTTTTGTCGAATATCATACAGGGCCTTCGGGCGATGTGGTACAGGGTAAACTCCGGGAGCCTCGAGCAGATGTGACAAGTGCAATCCATCAAGACCGCGTAGCAATAATAGCCAGGAGTGGTTAGCGGCTCTGTTGCGATATACTATACATGTACATAATATATATATATATATATATATAAGGATTGTCAGGCAAAGCGAGATCCTCTTATCCTGTGTCAGTTATGTTATAGAGTGGAAAAAGAAAGAAAAGAGTCACAAATATCTTACCGACTATCCATCTAACGGGTATAAAGAAAATTGATTTTACCTTTTTCTCCCGCGAAAAAGAAAACGTTTTTGGAATTATATTATTGAATCTTTGTAGAGATAACAATATTGTAGATACGGTAAATTATATTATATGTGCGTGGGTACACTGTTTAGTGTTTACCCATAACTCTATATTTATATAGAAGTATTATATATCGTTTTTTTTTTTTTTTTTGTTACATTCTATTCAAGAACGAATTAATTACATATAGTAGTAATCGTCATAGATTTATCATCATGGAACGATTATTGAATTTTATTTAAATTTATTCGTCCATATTACCCACCATTACCTCTGTTTGCTTATTATATAGACGGTGTCTGAGAGTTTTTGCCCCGAAGTCGCAGGGCAGCTGACCTGGTATATGTATTTCGGTCTAATCCTCGGTCATATTACTATTATATTGTGTATACGTATAGATTTTCGTTTACGGTTTGCAATAAAATGTATATAGGTACCTACACCACTGTGTATACATAAGTGTGTTCGTTTAATGTGCAATATTTATTGTAAACGTAATTTAATAAATGTATTTTACGGGAATTCGTTTTCGTTTTCATTATTATTATGCTTGGAAAAAATAATATACAAAAATAATGGTCGGTTCTTTTTAAACTGTGTTCGTTTTATTCGAAATGTTTGATGTATAATTGCTTCGGATCGTTGTTCATTTTTCGAATACAATACGATACTTAAATTTATAATGGCCAATATTACATAATAACAAGAAACAATTATTATTTGAAAAGAAAAAATCTATCGTTCGTTCGCTTTTGTTGTACAATTCAGCCGTTTCTTTATATGACGTGTAAACACTTGTTTTTATATGGGAGGTCGTAGATATACCTACCAAAAAATTGAAGTGATTTCGGTTAGTACTCGCGTCGATTGTTTTGTTATTAAAATGCTATTCCGGTGTTTATATGTCTTGTATTATTTCATTTACCGACGATTCGGTTTGCTTACGGTGAGATTTGCTATTAGACTAATTTAATAATTAGGAATTTAGAATATATATATCAATGATTTCGAAATTACAATCATATAGCTGATGTTAGTCGTATCTAGTTGTTTGAAATGGTTTATAATTTAATTATTTTATCGTACCATCTGTATATATTTTTGGAAAATGAAATCACACGTACAATTTCTACATACTTTATCAAGATTTGTGAGTGTAGTACAATATTGTGTTTTTACCATATACGGTATATATATATATATATATATACAGCTTGAATGATTGGATGAAAAGTTTTATCCAAACTTATATAATATAATAGTAAGTTCTCGAGACTTTATATGTATGTAAATTTATCTTATCAACTAACCCGATTGAGATGTGGAAAATGGTTTTTTCAGTGACATATTTTTATTAAGTTTATGCGTATAGGTACCTATATGTATGTATTTTTAAAAATATTATACAGGGTATACTTATCTTTTCCGATAAAATATCAATTTCACAATCGAAAATCCAGAATTTTTGTTTTAATTTGATTGTAGGTCTTATATGACACGGATATTTTATTCATTCATTTGAAATATATCAATATTTTATTAAAATATATATTAAATATACCTATAACTATTAATACACGATGATTCCACGTAACGACATATGTATTTATTATACATATAATAGTAGGTACTAATAGTAAGTGAAAATGTCTATTCACATTTGTTCATATGCCATAAACTGAATTTCTTTATTGATTTTTCTTCTGATTTTTTGTTACATAGTAACTACGGACAGATGGACGGACGACACTATGGGGTTTTAAGCTGTTTATAAACATTTGTTGAAAAACCTAAAAATTAAATAATTAGATCAAAATTAAATGTAAAAAAGTCTCAATCGTCGTATATTATTATTTTTGTTTTGAAATAAGTACATGATTTGACGTTTCTATAAACTAACCGAAACTTTTCGTTATAATATCGTATTTTGTCTATGCAAGTACCTTTGAAATTGTGAGAATATGTATATATATATAATTATAGAAGATAATAATAAAGAAATAATTCTCGGTGCAGGTATAAGTCTGTTTGTTCAAATCAAATTACTTAACATGAAGTGTTTACAAAACGTTTTCAGAAATAACCAGCAGTCGAATTTCCTCACCGCGATTGTGGTAAATTGAAACTATAACCCTTTAACGATTTGTCTTCTGTTAGCCGTTTGTCGTCGTATATTTAAGTGCTCAAGTCCAATTTTTTCTTTACCACTAAAATCCATCGATGTCAATACTCTCCGCAGCCATTTCGGCTGTCTCCCTTCTGCGTCTGACAGAAAATCCCCGATTCTACTTAAGATGATTGCAATACAGCTGCACCGATGCCTCTCACTAAACTCGCCTGGGGCACTCAAAACAAACGAACGAGTATATGTACTCTAGATTACTGAAATTGAGTGAAAATTCGAAAATTGAATTGTATTTTTCTTGTATTATAACGTCATTATCAATCACTAATATCGCCATCAAAATAATTATCAATGATTATTTTCAGTTTTTTCAAAATTGAATTGGAACTAAATTCTTATTTGATTCGTTCATAATTATTATGTATATATATATTTTTTTCATTTTGTAATGTAATACAACATAGGGGATACGAGTAAAAGTTATAAAATAATATTATGAAAATGTTCTTATATCATGTTTAAGTGAAAAAAAAAAACGTTTTTAAATGATTTTTTTATGTACACTGTAGTATACAATAAGCATAAAAACAAATATAAAATGAAATCATTCTAGAATTTACGATCGTATACATATTAAATATATCTATGAATGTTATTTTTTTAAACCTAATACATTGAGTTTACTTTAATATTCTGTGATTTGCTTTATATAAAATGTTTTTATTTGTGTGTATGACCTTATCGTTTATCGTTTACCCATATAGGGTATATATTCGTTGTAGTAATTATATTAAATAATTTGAATTTACATTTCAGTACAATACAAAAATCTAATAAAAGTTGTAACTATTTTTTCACATTTGAAATTTGAATAGATATTATATTAATATTTTTGAGTGAATTTTACATTTAACACTACACTTTTGTTCCAAATTATATTTATTTTTAATATAAGATTCGTAATTTTAGGTTTCTAATCCTGAGTTTAGACACCCTATAAGTTATATCCCTCGTTGTGCCCGTCCATCCATCTATCCGTAGTTCCTATTATACAGATACGAGATTTTTGTTTGGTTACCATGCCACCAGGGATATAGATATATTATTATATATTATTATATATTCACTTTATTGTATTTTTATTAGGTGCATAGTTACAAGGAAAATTTTTGATTTGTTTACTTGATAGTAAGATATTATTCGTTTTTTTTTTTGTAATAATTTTAGGTTGTTTAAAATACGTTTAGAAACCAAGAATTTAACATGCTCGTAGGCTTTCCTAACTTGTTTGTTTTTTTATTATTTATTTTTGATTTATTTTATTTTTATTATTTATTTTATTTTATAATTTTTTTTTTAAATTCCAAGTCCCGATAATAAAATAATAGAATTTAATAATTTAAATGCTAAAAAACAAGTTATTAGCACACTCTGTGAGCATCCTAAATTCCCTGTCTCTAAAGTATTTTAAGCAATAATCTAAATATTTTTTTTAAATAAAACGAATAATCTCTATTTTTTTATTAATCAAATCAACAAACTCATTTGTATTTGTAATTTTTCTTTATTTGAAATTATTCATTTTTTTTATCGATTACAGATAGTAACTAAAGTTATACATAACAATAATTAGAAAATCAAGAAAAAATAAGGGTTAATGCTTATATGTACCATGAGGCTTGATTATGAAAAAATACCTAATCCATTTGTATTTTTTATGACTATAGTTATTAATAACCTTAATTATTATTTTTCCAGGCTATGTAAATTACATATAGGATAGATTAGAGTACTACTTATACTTCAATGGTTAATTTATCGAATTATTTACTTTGCAGTATGTACTTTTTTTTGTGCTGTATTAAAATTCACTAAAAGTTAATTTTTTTTTAGAATACCTATACCTAGTTACTTTTTCAAATTTATCAATCATTTCTCAGTGAAAATAAAATATGTTTACCATATTAATATTTGTTCTACTATGTTTTTAAAAAATGAAAATTTATACGAATCCGTTTATTTCGACGTCTGTTTGCAAGTATGATAGTGTTTAAATAATTTTAAATATACATTTTTGAAATATTAAAATTATTTTTTTTATTATTATTATTTTTCTGGCCAATATTATATGATTATAATAAAAACCTAAATATTTTACTGATTTGAACATAATATTTATCTCATTTAATAATTGTACATTTTACCATTTTTAGTTTGTATTATCATTAAGCTATACATATTTTAATTAACAATTTTGAAATATTTCTTACGTAATAATATTTTCATAATATACATAATACAATTTATGATATTATTTTTTGGCGTGTGTCGTTTTTCACTATATTCCAATTACAATGATTACACACAGTTTTTAATATAATTTTATTGCTTTAACTTTTTCTTTACTCCGTAATATTTTATTAATTTTGGCACTGTGTTTTCCGATTATGAATTTCAACATTAAAAAAATAAAATAAATGTACACCTTCTGAATTCAGTGTAATGATCGAAAATGGAAGAATAAAATATGATAATGATTGCACATTGGACATTTCTATTATACTCGTATAATAGTTATTTTCTAAATTGACAGGACATTTAGTTATTGGGTAGTGTAGGTAAATAAATATAAAAAATTCAATATTTCACGATTTGACTTCAAATACTATACAATATAGTACCTGAAGTTCAAATTGTTCAAAAATTCCAAATTTAATTCCAAATGGGTTTTATTTTAAATATTTTACTTTTAATGTACATGTTGGTCCTTGATATGTTTCATGTTGTATTTAATAATTATTATCATAACGCGATTTGCACAGGCCATATAAATACATATGGTAATTCATTTGGTATTTCTATCGTTGCTTATGTACACAATTAAATTTGTATTTACACTTATTCGTGCGAGTTTTACACTATCGTGTTGGAAATAATTCAGAAATAACATGTTATATTTGTAATATACGTCGGATACATTTCAAACCATCTGTGAAATCAATGCGTTTGTCAGTGACATCGAATTACTATAAAACTCGCCGAGCCTTCGCGGGGTGCTTTCTGTGTGCAATGTGTGTATATAATACTCGTTAAGCTCTTAATACACTGTCAGCGGCCTTTTAAACCAGTAAACCATTCTAAATTAGTGTCGTTTACACTCTCTCTTATTATTTTTTCCTTATTTTTCCATATATATATATATTTTTTTTTTTTTGCGAATGACGTTATTTGAATACTGCAAAAAAAAAAAATAAAATTTGTTTGTTATCACTTTCTCAATATCTACCTACCCTCCACACAAACACACACCACAAATCCAATAACGACGCCCAGAAATTTTGACACTTTTACAATTGTTTTTTTTTTTTTTTTACATTTAAATAAAAAAATACCCTCTAGGCCCTACTATTTTATGCTTATTATTATTAAGGTAAAACGCGTATAGTACTATACTCGTATTTCTCACCGCTCTGAAGAACCTACCCGGGAAGATTATTTGTTCGGCACGTATACGCGTATTCCACTAATACCGCCATTGTTCTTACTATACTCGACGTGGGTAATGCAAGAAAAGTATTTAGAGTTTTATTATTTTCAAAAATATCTTACCCGAATATATGTACGATTGTTAAACGCTTTTGCCGTACGTATATACTTGACATATATGTTTATTACACAATTTACTTATAATATTATTAAAAGTTTGCGCGAACGTAATGTAGAATAGTAATATACGATTTAGAGACAGTCAAGTTGAAACAAAGATTAAGACATGGGCGAGACAGGGGTACTCCGTTATTCTTGCATTTATTTAATCTTCGTGCACAATAAGCTGCAGTTATTAGAATAAAGAAGGAATCCGCCAACTGGACGTATAAATATACAGCGAGAAAATAGATACGATCCGTTTTGCTGACGATAAGACAATTATCTTATCAGAGACAGAAAAGAAGATCTACAAAACCGTATGTAAACAGTGAATCATTTTATGAAAAATGAATTATGGGGCCTCCACACCAGTTTTCGGTCAAAAAATATTCTTTCTAATTCCAACAGTCCTACACAATGCGTACTACGAATCTCCGATAATAATTTTGAAAACGTATACAGATTTTTCATTATTTACTCGAAGGAATGGTCGAACTAAATTTTTCGCATTTTATACTATAATTAAAACCATTTAAAGTTTCTAAAATGTTCAACATTCTATAAACATAAATATTATCTTATTAAATAAAAATAATTTTTAAAAAGTGCTCCGATCATTATGACCTTGTAAATGTTGTTGAAAATTTGAATGTTTTTAAAAATTAAAATTGATTTATATTAATTATTAATATGCATTTTTTCGTTATTATAAAATAGATAGCTGACATGTACACGCGGATGCGTGCAATGGCTCCCCGTATACTTTTGTCAAGGGTTACGTACACTAATGATCACGTACGCCTCACACAAATATAAAGGAAGTATAATAAATTACCTAAATAATACTCCTTAAAATTGTATTGTGTGGTGGCCTTTTATTAAGAAGAGACGTTCGCAGCAGCTGAGCTGAGGCATCCTATTTACGCGCGCGCGGTGGAGTAACACGGAGTTACTATATATCATGATTATAGAATGTCATCAGTTTTATTTTATTTTTTATCACTATCATTTTATCATTCACCCTTCATTTTTTTATGGACCTAGGACATTAATTTCTCCCCGAAAAATAAAATATAAAATTTCACACGTACTACTTATGTACACTACACACGGTATAAAAATGTCAAAAACGTAAGTTATAGATATAAAATATAAAATTACCTACTAGCCTATTAGTTAATAATTACCACCATAATAATAATAAATACGTATTTGTTAAATAAAAACAATTTTTTTTTTTTTTGTAGAAATTGGGTTTTCATTTATATCTATAGGGCAATAGAGTATCTAAATCACAAAAATATGTTAATTATTAAAATAAAAGTATTAATTTGAATATTATGTTGTATAACTGTTGTTATTAACCTTTAATCATAATCATATTATGTAAATAGTTTTTTTTAATATTTAAATATACTTACATATGCTTTGAGGGGAAAACACGCGAGCGCGTATGTAGGATGTCTCGGCTGCCAAGAACTCTGTCTTTATGAAGACACTACACATTCGATTTTTAAGGGGTTTTGTATAGGCAATTTTTATGAATTTTTAGATGAATTGAAAATCCAATAATTTAAAAATATTTAAATACATTTTAAAATGAATCTAAAAATAGCCCTATACTCGTATTTATTTTTATTTTTGTGTTATTATGGTACATATATGTTATAAACAAAATCATATTTTCTCACTTTCAATAGTACACATTGTATAACATTATCGTAGGTTAACGATTTTGGTACCAATTGAAAAATAAGAACATATTATATACATATATATTATCGTATGCCAGCTTTTTACGATTTATTAATTCTACCATGTTCTAAGAATTTTTGAAAATAGGATTTTTTTATGTTTTTCATTTGAATAAATTATTTTAATCGTTCGTATGACTTGTATTTTGATCAATTTCAAAAAGTTTTTTTTTTTTTTTTCTATTATTATTATTATTAAATTTCTGTTTTTTATGACTTTGTAGTGATTTGGTGATTGTCTATTTAAATTAATAAACTCATATATTTTGTAAGGTAATCATTTTTGTTTATGAGCATTTCGGAAATTCCATTTTAACACTTTTTTTATTCAAAAAATGAAACGTATAATAATTTTACGCAGTTATTCTGTACGTAGGTCTATCATATTCTTAAATGTAGTATATCAATAGGTACATATATATTCGTGTGTTGTTTCGAGGTATATTATTATTGACTACATAGATATACCAGATAATGCTTTTGTCGAACTTTAGAATTTTTTTTTCGCCCATCTTAAAACTTTTTTTTTTTTTAAATACATGGCAAGCAATATATATGATGGATATCAATTTGATGCACCTGCTTGTTGTTATATTGTAACAATAATACTTGGAATATTGTGTTTTCGACATTTGTAAACTTATTTTAACCATTTTATTGTAACTATTATTTCGAAAGTTTGGCAAACTCTCGGTCACGTGCCGCTCAAAATTCGCGGACACTCGAAGCCCACATATGTTATTGTATATTTTTATATCAAGATGTACTTACAATAGTGTATTGTACACATTTGTGTAGCTGAATTGCCTACACCGAACGCCGTTATATTATATATACGCGCGGTCGAATAGGTTCACAATCTTTGTGGTTTGAGCGTCTGCTCCGGAGACATTAGAGAGTTTCTGCGACCCGTAATTTTGTTTCCCGTGTACGAGAAAACCACGTGACCGCAGTAATGCGCGTGCGCAGTGTTCCCGGGATGTGTTTGCCGTTCTCGTACACGAGAACGAGCGGAGTTTCTCGTGTACGAGACTCGTTCTTGTATACGAGAACGACAAACATAATTTATAAACGTCATAGAATTTACAAATTTTTGGGAGGTTTTCTACTTACAAAAATTTCAAAATGGTCTAATAGGCAATATGCGTATATGTTGAATTATATGTTATTATGATTTATAATATTTTATATATTATTATTACCTAATTATTAATACACTATAATATTGTACTTATTCTATTATTAAATATTTAATTTATTGTATCCAATATTTTTGGTTATTAATTATTTTTTTGCCTTTTATGCATATAAATAATATAATAATATACATTAATAATAAAATAAAATATGGGTACAATAATAATACCATTAAGTAATATAACTTATATGTGTTATAAATACATAATAAAACTTATTTTTGATATGAATAATTGCATATATATATATCCGACTGGCGATCACTGGAAAAGTACATATGTATACTAAAAGTATATATATAGGTATAGTCACGCTCGGTACAGTGGAAAACCTCGTAAATTTCCCGAAAATCGATGAAATATTGTGATAACTGAATATAGTAAAATATAGTGAAATAAGTGTACCTACTAACTCTTGTTCCATGCTTTTAATATAGTATCAAAACAACTATATCGCAAATCAAGTCAAAACAAAAATCGTTTATGCAGTATTTAAACAATAAATAAAAAAATTAATCATAGACAAGTAGGTATATTACTATAGAACAGTAGAACGAATTAAACAGTGTTTACAAACAGTACTAAAATATGATGATAGTACATTTTGTGATAAAAAAAATTTAATACATGTTTACGTTTCTCGTATACGAGAATCGGTGTACGACAAGTTTCTCGTTCTCGTTCTCGTAACGTTGTACGGGTAGTAGAAACTCTCTATTTTCAACATGTTCGTCCGACTCGAATCAAACTACGAGACAAGTAGGTATATTACTAGAACAGTAGAACGAATAAAACAGTGTTTACAAACAGTACTAAAATATGATGATAGTACATTTTGTGATAAAAAAATTTAATACATGTTTACGTTTCTCGTATACGAGAATCGGTGTACGACAAGTTTCTCGTTCTCGTTCTCGTAACGTTGTACGGGTAGTAGAAACTCTCTATTTTCAACACGTTCGTCCGACTCGAATCAAACTACGAGTTTATGTTCTTGGTACGTTTACACGTGTTATTTTATTTGCAACTGGTTTTTTAGCATATTTTTCGAAATAAGGTACCTATCGTAGGAAACCGCACGCGACATTAGCAGACGCGCGCGGCCCGATCACGGCGACACTAATATGTGGCGGCGGAGTTCTACAGAGTTTTGACGTATGCATATTGTAAATTACGTACGATCCGAAATGTATATATGCATGTGCCATGGCGGTGTACCGCGGGCGCGTCGAAACGAAATCGTGAAATAACGACCGGACTCCGAAGCGTCCAATCGGAAGGAACGACGGCGTTTCCGGTAGACGGATGATTTACCATCTATCCGCGCCCCGGCCTCGTATTCGGGGTGTATATAGACGCGGAAGTTCTATTACGCCGGAAACCGGATGTGGGCGACGGGAGGAGAGAAAAATATTGGCGCTGCATCGTCGTCGGTATATCGTCCCTATAAATATATATATATAATATATATATATATAATATATATATATAATATATATATATGGTCGTATTTTTACAGGACAACGCTCGTGGGAATATATATATATTCGTATAGCGTTTATTTATACGTAAACTGGACACGCGGTTCTTAAATGCCATAAATTTCGTTTTGCCTTTAAAGGTTTATAGGATCTTATGAGTTTACTCGATGAAAATCTGGAAACCCTTCGCCATTTCGTTCCTATATACTCATACGTATACTATATATATAGTATATATATATATACTCGTATATATACGGAAAGTATTGAAAGGAAATAAATGAAAAACGTGTCTTTGCCGCGAGGAGACCAATACACAGTGCTGATGAAATCAATAGTATAGTGGCTCGGCCACAAACCAATTTCCCTGACTTCAAAGCCCTCTGGGAATGTTTGCGCACGATGGCGAAATTAAAACTTAACGGTTTTGTGTACAGGAAGAACAATAATAACTCGCCAAATACTCTATATATACATTATATATTATTGTGTGTGTATATGGAGAGTACAATAATCTATATATATGTGTTTGTGTGTGTGTGTGTGTGTGTGTGTGTGTACTTAAACGTCTTCCGATTCCAATCGGATCTGACAGTTTGGATTTTTTTTTCGTTTTAAAACCGCTAGATTACTTTTTTACGATTAAAATTGATACGATTTTAATTCATTTTCGGGACGTATTCTGGTTTTAATATTATTGTAGGACATATTATATAATAAGTATCTGGTATCGTATTCCGCGTGTACAACGCGTATACTGCCTCGTTATACTTTTATTAATTTGATTAATAATAAAAATAAAATCCGTAGTATGACAATATATTAATACTGTATAAACACTTTTATTTCTCGAGTAGTAAAAAATACAATAAATATTGTGTACCTACAAGAAATAAATCTTCATTTTCAAAAATTTATAATTTTCCAACATCAATAGTGCATATATGTTAAGTCAATGTTACTTTACTGTATTATAATACATAAGGTTCGATGACTTTTTCAAGATTTTCGACGATTCTTTCTGAGCTAAAAATATTTTTATCCCGTACGAATATGAACACCTACTTTTTATTTCGGAATTTTCGTCACTTTTACTCACAAATGACTATCATTTGTATTTACCTGTAAATCATAAATACATATTTGTACAAATAAGGCTTGATTTTCTGGGGGCTTAGGTCATTTTCGATTCGTACTCGTTATTTTTACTCATATATTTACATTTGCAGCTAATGATACGATTTTAGATTAATTCCTAATCCAATATATAAACGAGAATTTACCATCTGTAGAATGTCGGGCCGACGAACGATGAATAAGACGATGACTAATTATATTTAACAAACACGTATATTGTATATACTATAATGTTAATTATAGTAAATTAAACTATATTTTGTTTGAAAATATAATACACGTCAGTGAACGATTATGATATTCAATCATCCAGCGGATGATTGAAGCATAACCATATACAAACAGCCCTTCCTTTCTATAGTGGTAGTATAAACGACGATGATATAGTTTGTAGGATTATTTTATTGACCCACTTTAATAATTACATTAATAGCTGATTGATATTATAATTCGACTTAATTCTAATATAAATAATGTATACTATTAATGTTTAAAATCTGACCGAAAATCGTATTCGTATTTCCTATAATATTGACATCATCAACATTTTATTTTATTATTATTTTTTTTTGGTAACATCCAATCGATCATTTTTATCCTTTCAATCACGACGATGTGTACAAAATAAATGCAACACTTGGATTATTTTAGCTATAATCAACTTTAATGAACTGCGTTTCACGTCAAAACTGTATTAGATAACATCTGATAAACAAAAAGTAATATTATGGGAGGAAAAATGTATGTTTCTTCCAGAATATTTATAAAAATTACACTTGCAATAGTGTAATTATATGGCAATCGGAATATTCATTGACGAAACGGAAATATGGAAGTTTTTCTTCCACATCAGCTTATCTGATTGTTTAAAATATATAGACAGACACTGCATTCCATTCAGTTTCTTTGTTTATGATTACAGTTATTTCACAGCCTATATATTGTGTATAGGTAATGTATACAGTATATACGTTCGAAATCCAGCAAATTTTTTTAAGACACGAAAATATTTTGTTTTTCGTTTAACGTCTTTATTATTTTTAATTTTTGTTTTCGTTCTTAGAAATGTATACTTTGCATTTTATTGCGAGTTATTCGAGTTATTTCTATTTACTCGTTTCGTCGTAATGTATTATCTTTATATATATATATAGTTTATTCGCTATATAAAATAATTTATATTTCTTAACGTTAAATAACATACTTTAAACGTAACGGAATTTATTCAAACTAATGGATATTTATATATTGAAAAAAAAAAATTTTTTATTTAATTTATAAACTTATACACCTCGTATATATTCTGCAACTATATATATTAATTCTAAATTAAAATTTTATAAATAAATTCAAATAATGATAATGTAAATGTTTATTTGAAGTTTTTGTTTTTGTTTTTTTTTTTTTTTTTGTTATTTTAGATCTAAAAATTAAATATATTAATGCGTGTGAAAAACAATGCAAATAACAATGTATATATATATATATCTGAACCATGTTTAATAATAAACCGAACGACGGCCGAAGATAGACACTAATTGGACGTCCGTATAGCTTACGTTCTAATGACCAAACTAACCAAACATTGTGAGCTCTCTGGGGGAAAAAGTGCATCATTAAAAATGTACGAAATTAACCGAGTATTCCATTCGAACTAAAACCATTATTCCCTCCCCCTCCCCCACACACACACAAAATTGTTGAATCTATCGGTTTGACGTAGGCTATATTGACCGCAAACTTATTATATATAGTAGTAAATTGTATACTTGTCGAGATTGTAAATTCCGTTTTTGAAATTGTACGAGTATATAGTAGTGACCTGTATAAAAAACACTCCATATAGATTTTTAAAGACTGATGTTTTGAAAATTAATTTTATACATACAATTTATAAATGAAATATATTTTATATTTGGTTTTACAGTGTGGTTAATCATTCCTCTTACGTCCCTACTCAAACAATGCTCATATGTTTGATTTTGTTTCTAATCGATTTAGTGCGAGGCAAATAAATATAGTTATTATTTTTAACATTTATTGATGTGTCAACTGATTTTTGTATCCAAAATGGATTACAATCGATCATAATATGTTTTGAAAATGTAAATTAAAAATTCAAATCCGAACTATATATGGAATATTTATTATAATATACCAATTTAAATATGTACATATTATATTTTTTTTTTTACATTTTAGACTACCTAGTAAGTAGGTACCTATCTACGTATATATTTTATCGGACGTTCTATTTTTCCACCATAAACTGTACCTTTTCATTTTCTGCCATATTTCAACCATTAAACTCGGTGAAAAATTATAGTTATAGTATACTCAATAATGAAAAATGAAAAATAATAATCCTATTTTAATTTTTTTTTTTTTTTTTCAACAAATAAATATACAAGTATTTTTAGAATTTTTTTTTTTTTATAAAGTATAGGTACTCAATTTTCATTTAATTTTAATAATTTTTATGAATAAAATATATTGGATATTAAGCCAATATTTCATAGTTTAAAATTAATGATTTAGTTTAGTATATTTATTTAATTCATGTTGTAATTATTATTTTGTATTCATATAATTTAATTTAGATTATTCTCACTCCCTTCAAACCTCTTTTTTTAACATTAAATTCTTACTAAATAAATAATAAATATCATACTATTTTATTACCGACATTTACATTTTATCTAGCGGGATAAATTCTCGCGGGAAAGTACATAATAATCGACGAAAAAAGGAAAGATACGTTTAGGTTGAAACGAGCATATTTCATTATTTAAATCCAGTTTATCGTGTTTTAAAAATTGTTAATGTTATATGCTCTGTAAACATCAGGTAGATTATATTATAGTTAGTGATTTTAAATTTATACATCTACTTCTCATATATTTGTATACCTACATATTTTTTGAAAGTTGGAAAACTTGGCCCCTCCTTTTCTTCGTGACACCTTCAGAATTTAAACAAGTTAAAAAAAAGCCCGCAGTTAGCCGTTGCTAGCCTGTTTAATTTCCGGTTTCTAAACGTATTTTAAAAGATAATATAAAACTATAAAACAAAATAAATAATATGTATTTCCCTGGTAATCAAATCAACAATCGTAATAATGGTAACTACGGTCAGATCACAACGGAGATATAAAGTGTCTTGACTTGTGTTTAGAAACCCAAAACCGCGTAATGTCGTTTTTGAAATGTGACGAATAAGGTCGATATAATTGTTTTAAAATGTAATAACAATAAAATTCCACAAAAATCAATTGTCTACCCCAAGGCTAAATTTGATAATTGCATCACCTAATTAATTAAATATTTAATAATTTATATGAAATATTCATATTGATTTATATTTTTAATACTACTTATATTAACAAATATTTTTTCTCCGAAAGTATAATATGGACGTAACTTATATTTGTTTGATTCGTTGAATTATTTACCGTATTATTTACGGTTTACTCTAATGTGAAGATACTTACAATGCATTTAATTACATACCAATAAATTAATTACCTATTAAAATTCATATTCTTTAAACCAAGGTTTATATCCTAACAATAATACTTACAATTATTAGGTATAGCCCAACTAATTTGAATGCATTGTATTATACAGTGGTAATTTTAAGGGAAGGATAGGTGAATGGCTCCCCCTCTTGGCTTATTTTTTAAAAATCTTTGTTGGTTGCATTATTTTAATATATATGACTATTGTCTAAATTATTCGAAATAAACAATTATGATTCCCATGTTTTGTCTAAGCCAATAGCGTTGAGGTAAATAACAAATAGCTGTTATTGTTAAAAAATAGTCTGTACTGATTTTTGATATTCGAAGAAATGAAAACATTTCGATTTGATAAAAACGTATTTTTTCCATTTTTTTTTATCACTTTTTGGTAGTTATTCTTTTTGCATTAAAAACCTATTGAGAAAATCACAATAAAATTACCCGTTTAAAGTACAAACTATAGATGCGATTTTCTACCGAAAACTGAATAATTTGTAAAGATTGGTGTTTATATATGTTTATATAGATTATTTTTATAATCTTATAAATGTATAGGTATAAAACACCATGAGCTGCAGTTTTCAGCAGTTAAGTGTATTATCTTTATACTTATGATTTAGCTCGAAACAATACGATCGGAAATTTATTAATTAGTTTTAACGCAGACGGGCATTGTAAAGAAACTTTCATTTGTGTGGAACAAAGTTTTGCCCACGACAGATGAGAAAATTGCAAAAGAGTAAAAGAACCCTTAAAGTATTTACGTATATAAATGCGCCGAATTAACTATTAAAACGTCACTCGTAAACGACTCCTAAAGATTAATTAAATAAATAAAAAACATAGGAGAAAAACATGAAAAACAAAACGGATTCATGACGAAAATTTAAAGTACATATATTATTATAATATATATATATGCACTGTTCTTCAATTTATTTATTTTTATTATTATTATTCAGTTTATTCAGATTTAATAAGTTGATTTACGATTCTCGGTGTGAAATAAATACACAAACCCTGTACGAAAATGTGTTGATTAGCATACTGTTGTAGGTATATTATGATTTATATATATATATATGTATGTATGTATGTATGCGTTGTATGTAGAGAACTTTGTTGTGTGTTCCTTAACGGTTATTGAATTTAAGTAGGTAAACTAACGAATTCTCTCGAATGCAAATTGATCATTTGATGATCGGATAACACGAATTTTGTGTCAGTACCAACATATTAAACATACCGGGTTGTGTTAAAACAACAAAAACAAAACAATATTTATTTTATTTAAACACCTATTTTAAACATCCATAAAAAAAAAAAAAAAAAAAAAACATTTACAGTTTAAAACAATATTTAAAATAAATTTAAATAAACCACATTATATACATTGTATACATTATACATAATGAAGTATTTAAATTTCATGTAGGTACCTATTTCCAATAATTGATTTGATATGTATATTATTTTTTGTAGTATGTATAATGTAGGTAAAATTTATCAGCTGATGCTGATAAATCGAAATTTCTATTTATTTTTCAAAGATGTTTATTGGTAAATTAAAAATATTGTAAATTCAATATTCATATCTGATGAAAACACACGACTTCAACAAACATTGTTTACACCTCCTATCTACACATTAAATGCTTGTAAATAATAACGATTAGTTCATTATTCGATATTAATACAAAATAATTTCCAGAAAAAATATTTTGAGTCGAAAATATCAAATCAGAGTTTTATAAAAAAAATATTAAACCTAAAAAATAAATTCTAACTTTTATAAAAAATTTTCTGAGTGAAATAAGTACTTTAAGTTCATAAATAAATAATTATTTTAAAAAGATAAATTTTACAGAGAAAATTAGGCAAGTACGATGAAAAAATATCACCTTGTACCTATATATATAGTATATTTAGTATAGAGAGTTAAAAAATATTATAATTTAGTTGACTTTTAAGTTTAATTTAATTAATCTACTTTCAATTTGAATGTTGAATATTCTTATTATAGTTTGATAATGAATGATAAGTACCTAAGAACTATAATAATAATTTTTTATTACAGAAACTCCGGCCAAAATCATAATTTAAACCATTGTAAATACACATCTATTAGTCGTTAACTAAAAATATTTTTTTTAACTTGTAAATAAAATCATGTTTTAAACTTTAAAACATTTTTTATGACTTTAAAAAAAAAAATCGTGTCTTTTTTCTACCTTGTTTTAAAGTATTATATTTTATACAGTAAAATATATATTAAACTATTTCAACCGTAATAAATAAAATAAATAGGTACTAAATCCAATATAAATGGTCTAGAAAATTGAATTGCTTGCCCACAACGATTTATACATAAATGTATGTAAATATTATTATATTATTATTATTATTATTATTATTATTAAACTTCCACTAGGTCTCCTTAAACCTTATTAACCGTATTAAAATATTATATGTACTTTTATTTGAAATTCCACTTAATTTTTCTTAAATTAAAACTATTTTCCAATATTATTGTACTAGAATAAAAAATTGATATTCCAAAAGTTATTATTTTTCCAATACATTTTGATACGAAATGTTCTACCAATTTATTTCAGAAATCCCCCGCTCGTTCCGTTTTCTTTTTTCTAAAAAAATACATCCTTATACTCGACAATAGTAACTATACGTATATATACACGTCATATATGGTAGTGTTATAATTGCTTAAACTTTATTTAAAATGGTTATAATTCCGAATGTATCGTTATATAGGAGGTGGTCCACTATTATTCGGAAACGTCAAATCACAAACAATAATAAATAACCTGCCTTCTTGTCTTTTAAAAACTTGAGTGGTTTTACGTTTTATCCATCCAACTGAGTACAATATAATAAAATAGAGAAATACAATTTGTAACAATATATATATATACACCTTGATAGCTCTATCCGTTGACGTTTCTTGTAACATTTATCATTTTTTTTTTTTTTTCATTTTGCGAGTATATTCAGGCACATATGTGTTGTTATCCCTACGGTAAACGAATTGGAGACGTAATATCATATAATATATATATAGATTTAGATACAAATTACCTGTAACCGCATATGTCGTGTACTCCGCAGAAATAAATATTATACTTACGTATTGTAGAAAATGAAAATTGTAGTCAATACTTAAGTTTCCTCGATATGGCGTAAATATTCGATTATAATGTATACCTACCTGTGTAAAAGAAAATATTTCGTTCGAGTATCAAATATTCTGTACTCGTAATCTAATGAATTTACATATAAATGTGATCAATTCTCATATTAGATATTATTATATTTAGGTATTGTGTATAGAAATCGGCTTTAGAATATGCAATTTTATATTGGATATTTTTGCATATTCCGGGATATTTTGCACGAATGGCATGTACGTTATTTAGATTTTTTTTTTTTTAAATATTATTCATAAATTTTCAATATGATGTTAACATTTTGTTCTTATGAACGCGGTTAAGAAATCAATACATTTTTATTAATTAACAACTACCTTATATTATATACGTATAGGTAATGAATGATACACTTTTAATAATTTGCGTTGAAAAGTACGCAAAATTAAGTAATAACCTATATCAGCTATATTCCATCCTCATTCTATATTTTATCGCTATAAAAGTGTTTTTTTTTTTTTTTACTCATATACTTCAAACCGTTTTGGGTCATATAGGAAATAGTTTTGCTAAATCCCCGTGTTGTATTAAATTCACATGGAATTTTATCAAACGTTTTGTTGACAGATATATATTATGGAAGGTGATATCAGATGTAATTTTAAAATAATAATCTCCTCTACGAGTCCTATACCATACATCATGTGTTAAATTTCACAAATGAAATGGTAAATATTTTTGTTCGTATAACTGTGTATTTATTATACATTATCACAACAATACGGTCGTGTGTAAAATTTATTGGTTGGGATATTGAATGCCTGTATTACATACCTATATAATGATATTTAAAATACGATGTTAAAATAATGAATTGCTTTATTTTATGTTACGAGTTACTCTATATAATTTTTTAAGTTGTTGACTTATGCTCAATAGGTTATAAAATATGTAAAACGTTTTGTTTTAATCACAATTTGTAATCTATAGAGTTATTGCATGAACATATATTTATTATCTAATCTATATTTTGTTTAATTAATCAATATTCAGTTTTCGTTCATATCAAAATTTGGAATTTTTTTTACACAAAATTGAAAATACATTATATAGGTACGCATCTAATAATGTAACATTTAAAATTAGATGTTTTCCTATTGTTGTACTTGTATAACTTCAGGTGAATATGTCGATACAAAACTTATATATATATATATATAGGTACTTACCTATAAGTGTAAATACTGCTTTTAGTGGTAAATTATATAGTGAATATTAATGTTGATTTTTTTTTTTTAACTCGAAAACGAATATTAATAATAATAAAGTACTACTATACTAATGGTTTGTCGTATTTAAATTATTATGTCGATGACAAGTCTTTAAAAAAAAAAAAAATGTTCCTTTGTAGTGAAAAAAAAAAAACACGTTAAAACATTGAAAAATACCGGTATAAGACGATTTCGGTTTAAAGTTAAGAACGACCAAAAAAAAAACGCGTCTTACACGTTTAAAAGTTTTTATTTTTTATTTTTTAACGTGTTTTTTCAGCACCTGCCATTTATATATACTCGAACCGTAAGCCCATGAATATCTATCTATATACGATGTGGCCATTTTAATTTGCGTGCGATTCGAAAACGAACATGCAGTTTGTTCGCGTATAATATATATAATATGTGTGTGTGTGTGTGTATATTTCCAAGAATAGGGTTCTCGTAACATTATAATATATTATTGTACAACTGCAAAATGAAAATTTTTTTATATATATACATATACGCGTATCACGATATATTGTGTTCTCGTTTCATATTTTGTAACCCCCCTCCCCCCCCCACCATTCTAATAAATGATTCCGTATTCGCAAAAAAAAATATAAAAAAATATGAAAATTAAAATGAAAATGCAGACAAAGAATGTTTTATCTTTATTCAAAAATACGTATAGCTTTGTTGCACCGTCTCCAGCCATTCGCCCGTTGAGAATAATTTGTTTTTTTAAGTTCACGCGTTGCATATATACGTATGAATATAATATACGCACAACAACACACCGCACAGAACTTACTGCGGCAGAACACCAGCGGACCCCATTTAAAATCTATGTTTAACACGAGAAAATATATATTATACATTCCTTTAGACATACGATATCGTGATATTACGTTGTTCTGCTCTAACGTATATATATATATATATATATATATATACCTATGATGGGGTGAAATAAAATATAAGTAAATACGGACCTTATATATAGTAATGGCTGTAAATTGTTTTTTTTTTTTTTTTTTTTTTTTTATTCCATCATAACAAAGAAGACAAAATTGTTTGTGCACTGTGTGCCTGGTAAAAATGAAAATATATTATTCAACTCGGAACTAATAAGCTTTTTGTAACGATATATATATATATATATATATTTATTTAATACAAAATGTTACAAAGCTTTGCAGTTTTCTTTTTTCTTTTTTTTTTTTTTTTTTTTAAAGTTTTAGTAAAAATGTTATAGAAAAATTAATAAAAGTTTCTTTTATTTTATATATATATTATCGTCATTCTACATGTGTGTGTAATATTATTAATAATATATGCGTGTTCGTCGCGTAATGCGTTTAATGGAAAAACCAAACGTTGTGGTTTTTGAAAAAAGATCAATGTATTCGGTATTCACGGTATACCCAATTCAGTTTATTTGAGATAATCGTATAAAATGCGTCATCATTGAGTTATGTATTTTATTTTATTTTCTCGTACAATAAAAATTAAATTTGCCAATACCGTGTGTATTCGACCGAGTACCTATTTGATTAAATGATATTCACTGTATATTCAGTGAAATATAGCGCTCTTGTCGAGATTGCTAGTCACCACGTGATGTGAGTTTGAACGACTCGGTTTCGATGATCTTAATTTGAACTGATAGAGGTTAAGTATTATTAGGTTATTGCTATTGAGGTTGGGTTTTAATGTTTATTCCCATTTCGGCATCTTCCAGTTTACCGACAAAAAAAAAAAAAACCCCCCGTTTTAATCATTTAAAAAAAATCCCATTTCGCCGACGACGAAAATACGAGTACCTATTACGTATATTTATGCAGTACATTGCAATACAGTTTGTTCTGTTAATCATTAATGATTTTCATTTACAGTTTTGTTATTTTTTTAAGATAAATAAACAAAATAACTTTTCGACGGGAAGACTTGATCCAATCGTTATATATGTATCGTTATATTATTATGGTAGAAAATTTGATAAGAATGGTAGATAGATTTTTTTTATTTTTTACCAACTACCCAAACTACCAAAAAACACGATTTCGTCAAATTCATTATGGTTATATTTGGTAATTCGGAAAGGAATTATAGTTTTTAAATTAACACACAAATACGAGTATAGGTATAATATTTATCTTATTTTATTTTAATTAATTATTATTGTGTCCGGCTAGTCGTATTTAATTTTTTTTTTTATACGAAAATACGCCACTATTTTATGCAATATATAATAATTAATGATGTTGACGAAGTGGGAGGTCGGTGAACTTGGAAGACACCAGGTTTTAATTCCTATTATTGTATACGAGTATATGAAATAATCTCGTAGATCCATTTTTTTATTTTTTATTGTTTACTTGATGTAATGAATAAATATTATGCACATACTGTTGCATATATATATATATATATATTTATGTGAAGTTGGTACAATGTTATATTTTCAAGAATAATTTTTCCCCATAATTCATATGATATTATGATGCATATTATATTGAATTATTGAAAAGTATTCATATTTTTCGTTTACATTATGTTATTCTAGGTACATATAGTATAATATATACGATGATATATCCTATGCATGGATATAATTTACTTGTTACATATTTGTCATATCGTGTATATGTACACACTTGTGTAGTCAATAAAAACGACCCATATTTAAACAATTCGCTCATTTTTTTTTTTTTTTATTATTCCTGTTTATACAAATGTTTATTTGCATGACCATAATATATGAGCGGATTATTTCATCAAAGGTCGTAGATAATAAAAGTCAAAAGTCTAGCGATCGAATGGAAAAAATGTAATCGAAATTAAATGCAATTGACATTATGGCCGAAAGATCATGATTATACTCGTACATTATGTATGGTCGAAAATTGTATTCATGTGATCGAATAAAGTGTAACGAGTTAGAAATGTCCACTCTGCATTCGTGATAAATTCCCGATTCCTATACGTATTTTTTAACTATAATTTATTAGTTAACCTACTTTACTCGTGTGTATAAAAATCCAAAAAACCAACAAAACGAATACAAATTGTACATGTCAACCTGCAGTAACCACTACGGGATTGATTTGTAAAGACGGATGTACGGACTTTAGAAAGAAAAAAAACACACTCTTCGAGTTTTCGGTTTCTGTTTCCTTAAATTAACTATAATTATCTATTTATATATGACGTAACTAATTGTAAGAACGATCGATTTTTAAATCAACAATATTCCTAGTAACTATAATAATGCATCGATTGGTCAGATAGATGGACGGATACAATGGGATTATAAGATATCCGTACTTGTACAATATAAAAACCTATAAAATTGAAAATACTAAATTTAAATATAGTACATTAAATTGATAACTATAAACATATTCTGAAATACTTAAAAACTTGTTTACGTGATTCTATCTGTCGACAAAATATTTTCATGATATTTCGTATTTGTTCCTAGAGTATTTAACACGCAATACATTCCACATTACAATTACACATCAAGCATATAAACTATTCAAATAACGAAAACTGTTCGGATATTTTCAAGTTATTTTTGATAAGTAATAACTAAAAAAAAAAAAAGAAAAAAAATGGTTAAAAACTTAGTCCTGTTTTTAAATTACAATATAATATGTATTATGTATGTATACAATTATAATATGTTTCTATTTCATTCAAGTTTTATTCTATATCAAACTACTGTGCTTAAATTTTACTAAAAAATTTTACTATATTATGCCTACAATTTAAATATAGATTTTTTTTTTTAATGTTTTGACCGAAACAAATAATGTTTTAATTATAAATGCATTTTTTGAAGTACAATCAGCATTAATGTATTTTTTTGAGAAAAATGAAATAGGAAAACAATAAACCTTATTTGATAATTAGAAGATATATATATTATTTACTATATATACGCATTACGACAATGAATATACCGTAAGTGTTCTTAAACTCAAGGATGGGAGTTGGTAATTTTTATAGGTTAGGTCACCTTTTGTTATTTAATTTCTTTCAATAACTCACTTGAATTCACTTTTTACAAAAGGCTATTAGATTTCATTCAATAATCTACACGTAAATAAAAAAAATATGTGAACAATATATTTATAGGTAGGTACTTTTTTATAGGTACCTACCTATTTTTAAATATTTTAAATTATAATTTTGCTATTGAAAAAAATGAAGTTCCAGCAAAACATATTAATTTAATTACTTAGGTACTTAACCTACATTAATAAAATATATATATATTTATAAAAAGTGTATTACTTATAATAGAATATGTATTATAACGTAGTAAATGGGCAGACCATTATCATATTATTTTATATTATATTATGCTATTTCCAACCATATAAATATATGTATACAATTTGCGTATAATATAATGAAAGGTACAATAACGTTCATATAATAATATATATATATATTATTATATTTTACAATTACCTTAATATTGTCAAAAACACTATTTGATCATTTGGTTGGTAAATCAAGTCACTAATTCATTTTATCCAAGCTTTATAATCACATTCAGGCCTGTAACTTTGTTTTTGATCACATGGACCCTTTTAAACTATAAATATCTGACTTGGACTCTCCCTCCCACCGTGAAAAAGAAAACAAAGATTCCTAAATCATTTAAATGGCTATTGCCTACAACAGAACAATAATATAGATACAAATTTTCAAAATATAACAAAATTTAAATGAAAAATATACCAAATTTATTGCGTGCTTTATAAAGCAATAATAATCATACCCGTTTTTCATTAAAATTATAGATATTTTTCCTTAATAATAAGACACTTTTTTTCTGAGTGCATAAATATTATTTTTCTCGTACCTAGTGAAATGGATAAAAATCTCGAGAGTCATCCCTTGGACCCCGAACAGCCATATTATATTCTATACGGTTTCCTTAGGGGTGCACGTGGGCTCCCGGCACAAGGATCTCTGGACTTTAATATGTACATATTGCATATACACATACGAAAGCAAGAAATAAACGAATGATTTTATTATACTCTGTAGATACATCCGATGTATAATTTAATATAGAATACTGAAGGGAATATAATGTATACGTAGTCCGTTCCTACACAATAATTTAAAAATTTTACTTTATTAGTTCTCGTACGGTATTTTGAAAATGTTATATCAGCGGTGCAGTTTATACGTTATTTTCATGTATATATGAGTAATATGTACATATTTGCAACAGTTTCGGACCTAGCTGAACGTTATATGGGATGGTGGATGTACGTACTTCTATTTGCTTAGTTATTTTCTGTTTCTCGAATAGCAATAAAAATAAAAAAATAACTAACGTATACATAAACATGTATTATGATAAAAAAAATTGTAATAAAATATAAATTCGAGCATACACACACACACACACATACATATTACATATATATATGTGTGTGTGTGTGTGTGTGTACAATTTTTAAATTCATAAAAAATGTAAATATATATAATAATAATAATAATAATACATCGTACCATAATGTACATTTGGTTTTTTCTTTTCTTTATTGAACTCATACACGATGTCTTACCCTTGATAGTAATATAGCCACGAATAATTAGTCCGACAGATGAAATTGACAAGTATAAAAATTATCAAAAATTTCATTAATTAATTAAAATAGGCCGTGAAAAATGTAATTCGAAAGGCCAAATGGCCGAAGCGCGTGTTATATAATATATATATATAAGTATGGTAGGTACTTAAAATATACTATTTTATATATAAGTGTGTTGAAAATCATAAAATTTGAAGGAGTCTATTATTAAGTTGGCCCGAGCTAATAAAAACGTCTAGTCTCGCTGGGAGGTTAAAAATATATAGCAAATAATATGTAATAGTATGTTCAAAATAAAATTCAAGAACGCAAACTTTCTCTGTGAAAACTAAATTTTTTTTTATTTGGAATGTTAAAAAAATAATTAAAACATAATATTTAAAAACCTGGAAACGAGATCCTCGCCTTAAAATAATTTAAAATATACCTACGGCTGTGATCACACGAATGATAAGATTTTATTTTACTAATAAATTTTAACATTTTAGCGGTTCAAATGTTCAAGCGTACCTCGTATTTCACAATTTCAAACCTATTTGAAAAAATTACATGATGACGTGGCGATGGTCCATTTTAAATATATAATATGTAGGTACCTATATAATTTAGTATGATAGAAAATAAATTGTATTTAAAAAATTAACGTGTTCCGTAAAAATCATTCGTAATAAAGGGATTTTTGAGTGGTCATAGTCTTTGGATATTTCGGGGTAGGTGGGTGTTAAACTAGTTTTCTTGAAAAGAGAACATTTAATTATAGTTACATCTTTAACTTCAAAACATAACAAAACATGTGTTTGGCCTCGGAGGTAAAAAAAAGTTCACCACGTTACTGAGTGAAGGTGTGGATGAATAAAGGAGTTCAACCACTAACTAACTACCCCTTATATACTCATGTAAACTAGAAATATATGGTAATTTTAAACGGTCCACGTTATTAGCGTTTTTATAGTTATTTATTATTGTTATTATTATTAATATCAGTATTCAAGTCAGATATAGATCCAGGGGCAGATGGGGGAAATCCCCTCCCCCTCCCCCCACAAAAAATGTTATGAGAAGTACTATATAGAATCCCTCCGAAATTGATTTTTTTTTTTGCTTATCAATTTTTGAAACTGATTTACGCCTCTCCTCTCCTCTTGAATCGACTCCTAGATCCGCCACTGATTCTTTTATATCTACTTGTATATTATAGGATTCCAATACTTTAATTTTCATTTGTTTTTATTCAATCTAATCGAGTGTCTTCAATAAATATTTGTTCGTTCAATTATTTTCCAAAATATAATTTCCAAAGACACTGCAGGTTTCTGACAAATAATATACATTCCGTTTCGTTATTATTCATGTATAGAATAGTCGTTTTGATAAATATTGACTTATTTTATTTTCTGGAAAAATCGAAATAATACATAGGTATATTCATAAATTGGAATCGAACTTAAAATAAATATGAATTCGAAATAGCGGACGAAATCAGTCAATTTGGAACTCGATGTATACATAATATTATCTTCCTAAATTGTATTCTTAATCATTTTCTTTTATGTGATAGACCTTACCTTACTGTCTATACGACATATATACTGCGTGATATTGATTTGGTTTTAAATTTAAAACGATCAAAATTGGCAAACCATGTTTGGTCATTCCAATCGAAATCTTTCCGGATGTTTAACTATATAATATAGTAATTGAATTTCACTGTACACTTTGCCTAGATGTTATATTATAAAACTCATTATGTAATTTCTTACCCGCTTAATAAATTTTTCTTCCGGACTAATATCACAGATTATACGAATAGGTACAGATAGATCACTCACAATGTAAACAAAAACGATGACATCATTTGGCCACTGATAATTCTGATAACTCCACTGGAATCAGTGTGACCACGATATATATATACCATAAATTTAAACTTTATTCCCGTGTGACAAACTGAAATCTGTGTTGATTTATTATTATCTATTCTGATAACATTAAAAATTATGAACTAATCGTATAATAATGTTGTATATTAGTAGAATAATTTCTATAGTTGTATGTAACTACACTGATAACCGTGGAGCCTATGAGAAAACGGTATTCGACGATCTACTGTTTTCGGGCCGAGTGATCTATCTGTATTCATAATTCATATACAACCTGTGCTAATATCTTCCCGGGTATGTGTGTTTTTGGGGGGCGATTTTCGCAATCGATCATTTTTTTTTTTTTGTTTTTCATACCGGGTACTATAATTTTTCGCGGCCATTTTTACCGATTACCATAATGTACGCGAGCACATGTTGCCGGAAGGATAAAACGTGTTACAAGACGGAAAATTCAAATTCGTCGCACGTCACACATATGATATCTTGTATCTAATTGTTATTATCGTAACTCTGTGTAAAGGAAACGGGTGACCTTGGTTGTTGAAAATAACAGCTGTTGACAAATTTTGATAACAGATGTTGTTCTGTAAACACTATAATCAGTGATTTGAATATGCTTGCTTTAATCAATGCATAGGTATAAATGCATAATATATGCCTAATATAAAAGGCGGAATTAACGTTACTAACTTCGAGGCCGGTCCTCAGTTTTACGTTCGATGATAACTTCTAGGCCCGTCCTCAGTTTTTGTAAACAAACTGTTATCACCTTAATTAGTGCGACATTTCTACAATGTTCTACGCTCCAAAGTGATGTGTACCCTAAATGTGAGCACTGAACATTATAAAACATACTGTCGTGGAAAAGTTTTAATCGTCATCGTCGTGTGTGTGTGTGTGTGTGTGTGTGTGTGTGTGTGTAACACTCGACATCGCGCGCCCGCGCGCGCGTATGAATATGCACAGAGCGACCGTCTCTAAAACGATATTATTCAAAATCACGCCCGTTAAACAGTGGAGACAGGTGTTGTTTTAATCGGATATGCGGATTTCTGAGCAAGTCGCGCATTCCTCTCCGGAAAGGACCGCCGCCGGATGCAGATCATATTATTTAAATGAGAGGAGAAGGTTGCCGCGCAAAAGTTCACACATTTCCATATCATACGAGTATATACACATACGCATATATATATATATACATGTATACATATATGTATATATATACATATATATATATATACACACACATACGCATAAACACTGCATGGGTGTGCATGTATGTACACACTTTTCAAACCACGGGCAGTTTTTTTTTAATTTTTTGCTTACAAACACAGAGCTCGAAATTAATATAAATATATATATTTTTTTTTTTTCACCAAAACTCCCTTTTGTCCCCGTCCTTTACCGTTCTGTTCCACTCTCTCTCCTATCTATTGCCTTTTTTTAATTTTTTTTTTTTAAATATATATATATAGAACTGTAAAAAAAACCCTCGAATGCGTGTGTACACGCATATATATATATATATATAAGTATATATAAATATTGAGCAAAACGACCATGTGTATAATATAGAAAGAAAAGAGAAAGGGGACATTTATATGTGCGGAATATTGAAAACGGTAATCGACCCAAACCCTCACACGAATTTGTTTGAACAAAAACGTAAAGATAAAAATGAATAGATATATTTCTTCGAATATATGTATTTTCCGAGAGTTTTTTTTTTTTTTTTTTTTCCGAAAATCCCACATTATACATTTCTTTAACGTGTGTGTGTGTGTACGGATTCGTATATTCTACACTGCACTCGTATACAAAAAACCCCACTCCGCGCTCTCCCGTTCTACTCGCCTATTCCCCGTAGATTAAAATTCTCGTGAACCCCACCTCCTCCTTTCCGTAATAATACGCATAGTCGCATATATTTTTCCGTGTATATGCACGCGATTTTAACACAGAACACACCACCAGCCCGCTCGCGCTCGAAATATGACAAAAAATTGTCTTCTTATTTTTTATTTATTTATTTATTTATTTATTTTTTTTTTTATTTATTTCAATACTTTAATGCGTATACATTGTACGGTGTAGACAATTTGTCACCGGTGACATGTACCTATATCGACTAAAATATTTATACCACCAACGTATGTCCAGGGACATTTTAAAACGCGGAAAATTAAAAATCAACCAATTTCATATGTATTTTTAGATTTTGAGCGTTGCGAGGAAGCTTATGGTTTTACAATGATGTTTATTTATTTATTTATTTATTTTTTTTTTTTTTCTGTAAACACTTTTTCTACCAGAAGGAGTGCTCCGATCTGTACACTCATACCCGGTTTCCGGTAGCAAATTGCATCTAGTTGGTACTTTTGAGAGGTCATTTTTCGATTTTCATAATAGTTTTTTAATGCGTAAGCAAAAACTACCAAAAAATTACGAAAAATACGA
>JAIPRL010004400.1:0-38603 GCA_025469235.1 Pemphigus obesinymphae | reverse complement strand
TTGAATTTAAAAAAAAAAGTTTTTAAAATGATTAACATACCAAATGTCACAATTTTATTTTAACTTTGCTTCTGGTTAAAAACTTTGTCATTTTACATTTTAAACCTGATAATCGTAGGCAACCAGCAGCAATATAACCATATAGTTTAAAGCTAGTAAATATTATGGCTACTTTCTAATATTTCCCAAGGAATTTTTAATACAGTCATTGGTCATTGAATATAATTAATTTGTGTTAAAAAATCTAAATAAAATCATTAGACAAGTACTGTTCTTCCTCTCAATTATGTTGTTGTTAGTGAATTCAATCAAAATTAATTTTAATTGAAAAAATATTAGAGTTAAATGCAAGTTAAAAATAAAAAACATACATTATAAAACAAAAATTTATTTTATACATAAATTTAGTAAAAAAGAGTAAATGAGGCATAATAAAATATTAAACCTATTTAATAATTTATATTATATTATACAAAAACTATTAATATTGCAATAGATTACCCTACAACAATAACGAAAAATCATGGTGATAAATAGTATTATTACTGGACATGTAATGGTTTTCCAATCATTAAATTTAAAAATATATGTGCAATTTGTGGCGGATGTCTGTATTAGTACTGTATTTTCACTTAGATTCACATTAATTGAACCTATTCATAAAAAAAAAAAAAAATGAAAATGACGGATTTGGGATTAATACTGTTCTTACACTCACCGATTCAATTAATATGTATTAAATGTATAGTATTATAAAAATAATAATACATAAATATTTTTATATGGGTATACATTTAAATTTTTCTTTTTTATGTATTAATTTTCACAAGATAAAATAATTGTGTTAACCTATATAGTATATAATATGTACACCTAAATATTGTTCTTTTTCATAATATATATACTTATTTTAACACTCAAGTTAATTAGTTAATAAAAAAATTAATTAATTATTTTTAATACTTATCTTTAATTATTTAAATTTTGATGTCTTTATAAATTAATAATGGTTTAGAATTTTTTTTTTTCAATTATTCGGCCCATCTTGGTTATACACGCTTTGTCACTGAATACAATAAAGAAATTCACCAGCGTAAATCACTGTGCGACAATGATCTCGATTAATGATCTTGCTTTATCCCTGTTTAGTTTGAAATTCGTAGTATTAATCGGCTCACCGTCTCCGTAATTCTTATTTATCCGTTATTACACAACATTGGTGGGTACATATTATTATAATATTATATTGGGTATCAATATTTGGACATTAGGCTTAGGAAATATATTTATTGAATAGGTATGTACCACACGTACAACTTCAGGTTCTCGAACTAATGATTATAATCTTACTATAAATTTTCGGTTCACGTCACGATTAAAGATAAACTTCTCTTTCTTTTATATTTCTTTAATCGTGTTTAAATCTATCTTTAATCGTGGTTCACGTTCATAATTAATTGTTTGATGTGTAAATTGATAAACGGTAATGTCATAAATAATAATAGATAATAATTAAAAGGGAAGTCAGGTTTGCGGTGGTGACAGATCGCGGGATCGGTATTTCTCAACCACCTCGTTTCGGGCGGCTATCGGCGTGTCGTTTATCAATCGGTTTAGTCCAACGAATTTATTTAAATTATACCGGTTTATTTTTAATTATAAATCTGCACCGGATTACATTGGTCATTATAGTTGAATGCAATTAATTAAATATTGAAAATATAATATTGGTCACTCTGAATGTACCAAATGTACACAAAATGGCGGCGTCGAATCCGTCAATCCGTGTCTAGGACATTTAACATCCGCTGTAGGCATTATTTTGGCGTTTTTGCCGTCTGGTGTTTTATTCTTTTTCGAGTTTCATAAATTGTTGTACGAGGTACCTACGTTGTATTATAAGTGTATTTCCATTCACCACACTTGTGCGCGATCATGTCGAAGTCGAAGTCGATGCTTGGTGACGCGCGAACCGAGTTGGCCGATCTCGCCAAACAGAAATTGCAAGTCGAGGTAAGTGTTTTCGTTTGACAATATTGGTCGGTCGACAAAATTTACATTCACGATTGGTACCTACCTAATATTTTACGATTTGGTGTAAATCTACTATATCGAACACCTTTTCTCATGTAGGTATATTAGGTACCTACGTAGTTTAATTCACCGACTTCAAATTTGAACTATAAAAAGTCCTTCTCGTTTCATATTTTGAGTTGCCCATAACGGTTTTAAATATGCGGGTGCCCAATGGCGGCCACTGTCCATACGTAATATTATGTACCTACACACGCCTTACCGCGTCGTACGCCATAACTCCTCCCGTACCCATATCATTGTACACGGTTCAAGATCGTGAAATCAGAATTTATCGACTTCATTTCAAAGATCGTTTATTATCCATTTATAGGTACTGCCCATTATTAATTGTCCATTTTCAACTATACTTTCGTTTCGTCGTATCCTCTACTCTCATCCTCATCGGGGTCTTTTATTTCAAAATTCGTCCTTACTTTCTTATAGGTAATTATAATGATTATCGATGTTATTATTTTATTTTTAAAATGGCTTGGCATGTCGTGATCCTAGGTAGACGCATAAAATTATGATAAACTCAAATTGTAGGTACCTATGTAGTGTTTTCTCGAAAACGCGTAAACGTGAGCTTTTCTGATTATAATGTTATGAAAACAGTGTATTAAATTATGTCAAGTACAAAAAAAAAAAAAAAAAAAAAAAAAAAAACAATAAATATGTTCGGTAAAGTAAATTTGTTCTTATAATTTTAACCAGAGCCAGCAGTCTGTCATTTAAACGACCCCTTGGCCCTTTTCTATATAACGGGTTCTCTACACGATCACTCAAGATTGTTGGTCTGCATGATTGCTAGATATTCAAAATTGACTTTGTAGGTAGCTATGTTAAATAATGACAATCATTTTAATTGATTGCATTTTAACCATATTCAACTTTTGATGGTAAATAAAAAAAGTTGATATCAAGACTGTTTGCGTGTGGTAAAATGATAAATGATATTAGGTAGGTAGTCAAAAAATAAATATTAAAAGTTCAAAACGATATCACTTAAATACCTAATAGGTACTCACTTTTCCAATAACTGAATTTTTGAATATTATCAATAGATTATGATGATTAATTATTATAGTTAGTAAGTGTATAAAAACCACCTAAATTTTTTTGATACTTAAAAGTTATAAAATAAAAGTTCTTTGTATACTAGGTAATAGGTATCTAGCCTACATGTTATAAAATAAAAAATTCTAATTCCTACTAAGTAGTAAATCATAATTAAATAGGTACTTAATAGTTGAATAATCGATGTCTTGCCAAAAAAAAATTCTGTGTGTACCCCTGACTACACGATCAATCGAGACCTAAAAATTAAATAGGTATGTTTAAGATCTATCAGTCAACCTAAATAATTATCATTCTTTAATTTACATGATCAATCTTGAATGATAATCACCCAAACTAACAATCTTGACTGATAGCGTATGAGACTAAGAACTGTCACAATTGTTTATAGAATCCTTAATGAATTAGCGGTATTGGTGGGTTATAACTTATGACCTGTAGTTGTGATTTGTACTACCTACCTATATATTTTTAAGTTTGGTTCATATCTCAAAAACGTTTAATGACCAATAATCCTGCATAGGTCACGTTGTGGTTATTTCAAGACAACCAAACTGAAATATTTGGGTACTTGAGTTATTTATGTGTCTAGGTATATTTATTTATGATTTATATGATATGTACCACTGAATTTTAGTTATACAAACTCAAGGCCAAGGTCCCTTAAAAATAATAATGATTATAATATAAAAAGGTCATAATATGGCAAATTTGCAGTTCTTTAATAATTCAATAATTCTTCCACAAAATCAAAATCTTTAATTATATTTTGAAAGAGTGACAACTTTCTCCCCTCCTAGAAAGCAATATTACATTTAGTTTTAGGTTTCTAAATATAAGTTTAGACACTTTATATCTCAGTTGTGTCCGTCCGCCTGTCTATAGTTACTAGTACATTGTCACAATTGTGAATTTTGTTATCAGGGAGATAGATATAATTTGTTATATAATATTTTTATTATATACCTACTTAGTTACAAGGCACATTGTTAATTTGGTAACTGTGGAGTTGGATATTATTCGTTTTGTTTTATATTATTAAAGTATTGTTTAAAATATGTTTATAAACCTGGAATTTAGCACGTTCGCAGAGTAGGCTTTCCTAATTTGTTCAATTTTTTTATATAGGTACCTATTATATATTTTTATTTAACTTTACGATTGGTACCTATTATTATTTATTACCTATATAGATAATTATTAAAATACTAAAGTGGTAGTTCGGTAAATTTTCTGGGATAATATTATAATAGTTTGTAGTATTATGTAAATATACCTTTTGACATATATTGAATATAGCAATGTGTAGATTCTCTATAGAATTCAATGTAAACTTCATTAGCATATATTTTTCAAGTCCCTACCTATTTATACTTGAAAATCAATATAATTAAATTAGGTAGGTACCTATTATATTATTATATGAAAATATATGTTATATGGCACTGGTTTTTATAACATAATAATTAATAATAACAGACAATATGATATGGCAATCATAGTGCTTAATTAAAAACCATATTACTTTAATATCAATATTATTATGATCTTCAACAGTATAATGAACAATATGATTCATCTATTTTTTCCACATATCCATTTTTTTAAGTTCATAAAGTTTTGGTCTTTGTAAATGACCAAAGAATAATAATAATAAAAAAAAAAATGGACGTTTGGTTAAGTGTTTTCAATGTTTAAGCCTGACATACAAATATATGAGTCGTACAGTTATTAGTGCAGAAGAGTTTTAACACATACTCGTATATTTATATTCGTATATTACCCTGTAAACTGAATATGTATTTTATATTGAAAAGTACTGGGCATTGTGTAAACTGTGACTTTCACTTTATAAATTATTACATTTTGTTGTAAATATTCAGAGTTGATTTTTTCCATTCTTCTAGTAAATAATCAAAAATCTATTTATTAATCTATATGTTAAACTTTGGGTGTCAACTGTGGTCAAGTGGTTGAAATGCATATTTTTGGCACACGAGGTCCTCGGTTTGACTCTCAGGTGACAAATGAGGTAGCAAATAAGTGACGTCTGGTCTCTGGTGCATGTCAGTCATAATTCAGTAATTATGTAGTAGCTTGTTGTAATTATCAAGAATCATCTTCGATTCCTAATATGTGAAGGTGCAAACCTAAGCATGTTAGAGTTTGGGAAATAAGAGGATGTAAAACTGTTAATTTATTTTATTAAGTTGAACATTATTTCAAAGTACTTATTGTTTTCAAAACTAAAATGTCAACATTATTTTAGGAAACATTGGCCAATCTAGAACGTCAAATTTATGCATTTGAAGGGAGTTATCTAGAAGATACTCAATTGTCTGGTAACGTTGTACGTGGTTGGGGCAATTTTCTTGGTTCGGCTAATAGAACACCTAAACGCAACAATAAGAAGGAACTGAAAAAAAAAATCAATGAAGCTGATCGTATTTTTTCGAAATCTTCTATTACTTCTATAGTTGTAAGTTTATTATTTTTATTAATTTATTACATAATATAGTTTTAAACTTATATTATTATTATTATTATTATATATATATTTTGTTTTTTTTTTTTTTTTTGTATCATGAGCTAGCTGGCTATATCATATCTGAGGAAGTATAAATAATTTTTGTGACTTTTTTTCAGAAAGTTATTTGTATATTATATCATTCTATATATTTTTAATATCTTATGCTCCTCCACGGTTGTTAAAACCATATAAATTTTAAATTTTAAAATGGCAACCTATGGTTTCTAAATTCTTAATTAAACAATATGTTTCCATAAGAATTTTCACATTTAAATTTTTAAATCCGATGAATATTACTCGAGTAATATGGATTTAAGTTTATGATGTAATGAAGTCGAGAAGTACTGTCCTAGCGCTTAATAGATGTTGTTAATGACATACTATAGTACTTCTCCACCCGGACACATCTTTAATTTGAAGGTTTATTACCTAGGTAATATTTATGAGATGTAAAAATCAAATCAAAAAGTCAAGATTTTTATCAAAATATTCTTTAAGAATTTATAATTTAAACCATAGATTATTATTTGAAAGTCAAAAGGTAATATGGTTTTAAAAATAAAGAGGTGGATAAAAATTTAAAATTTGAAAAATATAGAATATAGAATTTATGTGTTTTTTAAAATAGAAATAATATATTTTATACATGTATTATAATCTTTAAATTAAATTGTATTCTTACATTTTTTTTAGTATGTACATTATATTTAATTATAATTGTATAATACGCTATCACATTAAAAATAATTCATTTTAAGATCTGAACAGTTTAAATATTGATATTGATAATATTATTACTTATAATAATTAAATCTTGGTAAATTGCAGCTTATAATATACAGGTATAACAGGACTATGTGAAAAATGCAACAATAATTTTTATTCTACTCTATATTTTTTAGTTTTTTTTTTAAAATAATAATTAGGTATTACACTTGCATTATAATTAAAATATTTAAAGTTTATTAAAATTTTTGGAAACTTAAAACAAAAAGTTAAAATTTTATTATCTTAGGCTTACTTCATTATGCATATTATTTTTTTGGTTTATATTAACACCCAAATATTAAAAATGTTGTTTAAATAAGTATTGTCCAACTTTGAGGTTTTGCATAATTGTTGTCTCTCTCGTAAAAATCATATATTTTATTTTCATTAATTCAAAGACCTATTTTTTTTACTATTTTCTTACAGTTTAAGAGACTGTTATTAACTCGGCTTTGGATTCTCCAAGGATAACAATGTCATCGGCGTAAGTTAACAACGTATTGTTTCTGATAATATTCATTTCCTAATTGTTTTGCATTTCTCTTATTATTCTTTCTAAGCCTAAGTTGAAAAGTGTAGGGAACAGCGCATTCCTTTGTCTTAGTCCATTCTTAACCTCAAACGGTCTCGATGTTTCTTCTAAATAACATACTTTACAGGAAGTGTACGAATTACAATTTCTAATTAGGTTTACAAGTTTGCTTGGGAAGTGAAAATTTTCAAGTGCTATCCATAGCTGATTCCTGTCAATACTATCATAAGTCTGCTTAAAGTCAATAAATATCATATATAAGTACTTGACCTATTCATAATATTTTTCCATTGTTTGTCATATAGTAAATATGATCACTAGTTGATTTTCTTTTTTGGAAACCACATTGGTATTCACCAATTATCTTGAGTTATACTTTTTAATTATATTTAATATAGTAGTACAGAGTACCTTAAAGTAGTGATCACATATGTATTTAAATGTGTTTTTAATGTTGTGTTGTAACCTTTTATAATGTTTACTTTTCACTTTTTAATATTTCAATAATTATCAAAATAAAATAAAATTCAAAATTAACTTAATTTAGATTAAAAAGTTATCTTTCTATAATATTTCTTTAATTCTATAAAGGTTTATTAAAAGCCGATTTAAATTGTAAGTAATTATTTTAAAAAGTTAGAAGCAGTTTAAAGACGAGTTATGAAAAGTAAGAAGTGGTTCTAAACCAAAAAACGGTTCCCCTAAAAGTTAGGAAACGGTTTTAAACTGGATATTGATAGTTAATTATTTTTTTTTTAATTTATCAGTATAATATATAAGTAATTAAAAAAAAAAAAACCCCTTAATACTGGTTATCACTATTTTTGGAAGCAGTTTTAAATCCTGAAAATAAGGTAATATAAATAATAAATAAATATAATATATAAAATAATTAAATATAATAATTAGGTAGGTATATTAAATTATATTATATAATTAAGGGGTTTAGATTTTTAATTTATATATATATATATATATATATAATGATAAATGGTTCAATTTATTATATATTATGCTGAATACTATTCTTTGTAGGATTCTATGATAATATACCAGTTTTAATTATTAATTATCAGCTATAAGATTTACACAGTTCCTGCAAGAATAATTTATACAATTATGTTTTTATTTACTGTATAACAAACAAAGCCTAAATTCTTGAATATTCATATAAATAAATGGTTTGTCCTTACTCTATTTATGTTTAATTTAAATATTAAAAATTTGGTTTTCCAGGCTGTTAAAGGTATTGGAGAAGTTAAAGTAAAAGGTATTAAATATAGTAAATATTATTATTCTTATTAAATTCTAAATAAAATGTTATTGTTAACTAATATATTTTTTTTTTTATATCAGCTGAAATAAACAGTGAAACCGAGACGGCTTATAGTGGCAGTGAAGATAATATAATAGCAAATGAGCATGAAAAATCAAATGGTCAAGTGACTCCTAAAAATCCAAAGGTATCCGTCAAACGTAATTCCACTACAAAGAAATACAAGTTAAAAACTAAGAATCGTCAAACTCAATAGAGTAAGTTGGTATTTAACAATATTATATTGTGTATAATATGATATACTGTACTAGAGCCCTGCACGGGCCTAATTTTTTAAGCCCAAGCCCGCCCAAAATTAAATTATAAAAATTAAGCCCGCCCGGCCCGGTATATTCATATAAAATATTTAGCCCAGCCCGGTTTATTCATATAAAATATTTAGCCCGGTCCATCCATATAAAATATTTGGTTTTACCCGGCCTATTTAATTTAATTTAAATATTTAGGCCAGCACATTTTATTATAATATTTGGACCACTAAGTTGATAAAAAAAATATTATATATATAAATATAATAATATATTATTATATATATATTTTTATTATTATTTTTTATTAATTATTACTTATGCATTGTACAATATATGACGTATGTACATTGTAGGTGCATACTACCATCATAAATACTTAATAACACGCGGGTTTAACAAAATATGTAGGTACTAGGTAATGTCGATACTCGATAGGTACTCAATACTCATTATTGTTGATAATTAAATTGGGGATTCCAACGGCATGTGCGTCTAAATTTATCATAACATACGATTTCATATATTTTGAAAATAAATTGGAGACGCTTTAGATATAAAATATAAATTTCCCAGTCCGGTCCAATAACTGATACTTGATTCCTAGCTCGGCCCAGCCCGGCCCAAACCCATTTTTAGACTGGCAAAGATAGGCCCGGTTCAAATCCATTTCTAGACCGGCAAATATAGGCCCGGCCCGTGCAGGGCTCTATACTGTACCTATATATAACATATAGGCTTGTAGATTATTAGAATCTATAAATTTCATCCTAGCTATTTTTGTTTAATGTTTGTGTTATTTAAATGTAGTTTTAATTTTTTCAAGGGACTGGTATCATTATATGTTCAAAATTCTGCTATGCAGGACAAATTATAATGACTTGACTAACCGATTTTAATTATATACATATTATTTTTTTTTACTAAAAAAGGACATATTCAGGTTAGATTTAACTTGAATTTTTAAAATATGTTTCCCATTTTTTGTAAATTACCAGTTTCTAAACATATTTTAAGTAAAATTCTAAAAATATAAAACAAAAAATATATATTTAACTCTCTAGTAACCAAATCAACAATGTTCCCTGGAACTATGTCACAAAAATATTATAAAACGAATAATATCTATCTCCTTGGTAACCCATATCAGCAATCATAACTATATATTAGTAACTATGGATATAAGGTGTCTAAACTTATGTTTGGAAACCTAAAGCTATCATTATGTGTTATTTTTTCATAGCATTATACTGCTCAAAATATATTTAGAATTGTGAAAATAACTTTGATTCTATATAATGTTGTCCTCTTTTAAACAAAATTCTTTCAAAATATATTAATTCTACAATGTGTTACCCCTTTTTTCGTGATGATGAGAATATGAAAAAACATGTTATATGATACGTTTTATATTGATTTGTGTTAATAGTTATGTACACTTAGTAAATAAATACAGCTTTTACTCACACTAATAATTCACATATACACATTACACACACATTTCAGATACAACTGACATAACATGTTATTCAAATTACCTGCATTTTACTCCTTAATCAATAACCAGTACCGGCCTTAATAATCAACTATATTAATAAATAGCCTTCGACAAAACACTGTTGAAATACTATCTTCTTAAATTTGTTTGTCATCTTTTAATGAGACAATAAGATTAATAAAGATAATATACATTGAAGAAAAAAGGGAAAGAGTCCAAGTAGCATTTTAGGCACACACACGGTTCAAATTATTTTAAATTCACAGTTCAGCACCCGGTTCAATAGCAGATCCAGGAACCGGCTTTCAGTGATTTTGAATACAATTTTTACATAGGATAAACATAGTTCAATATCCATTCAATTTCAGTGCTAGCAACGTTCAGAAGTTCAATAATAGACCGTACATAGTAAGAATTATGATTCAAAACTGGATCGTGGAATGTCGTAAAATTATTGAAAAAAATCTGATCTGCACAATTCGTTGCAAATAATACAGGGATGTGTTGGAACTGAACTCTAATGACCTATGACTATATACTTAACTAAATCTAACGCACTAACTTCCTACCACCTAAAATACAGATTGAGTATAATATCATTTAAGGTATTTTCATGATTGAAGTATTGAACTTTGAATGGGTCCATGTACTCGGTTTATAACAAACCATTCATGCACATATTAAAAATTATTTTGGTTTATTTATACATTTTCATGGTATACGCATTGAACTTTGAACGGTCTATGAAATCAATTAGTAGAAAACCACTTACACAACAAATACAATTAATAGTTTTGAACTATTTATAAATTGCATTGAACTTGTCATCGATCAGACATCTTGAATACTGTAAAAACAGTCATATACTTGATTTTAATATAACGGTTCAAATTCTGGTTCAAAAAATTTATTTTCTACGTTCATGAACTTTTGCGGACACACATCAGTTGAGGTTTACCGACCAAGAACCGAGGTTTTGTTACTCAGGAAGAAGATGATAAAAAAGTAGATTAAGTTAAGTGGAAGTGGTGATCAGAGGGCGGCTAACCCTAAATAGTTAGGAGAGAAGTGAAGGAAAAGAAAATTTGTTTCTTATAATCCCTAAATATAATCTGAGGGATATTTGTAATGTAAAGGTTCAGCAAACATTAAAAAATGCATATATTTTAATTAAATTTAACGGATATTATCACAAGTATTAAGAGTGTTTTTAATAAGTTAAGAAGTATTTTCAAGTGGTAAAAATATATTTACATAAAACTGTTAAAATAGGTTTTTAAAGTTCAAACACATTATAAAATCAATAAAGGATAATATTTTGGATTGAATCTAATTTCTGCTTTTTAAAATTAAAGATGTTATTAAAGTTAAGAAGTTAATTTCTTTTTTAAATCACAATAATTGAATTATAAACCCAAAATCACAAAAAATATATAGTTTCAATTGCATATACACAGTGCCGGATATAGGGGGGAGCGAACCAAGGCACTTGCCCCGGGCGCCATTATGATAGGGCGCAAAATGTAAAAATATTTAAACTTTTTGTCCCATTTTTGATCCCATTGATCACTTAATTATTTTTAATAGGAATTGACGAATAACCTTTTTTTTTTTTGCTTATTAAAATTTAAAAAGGGCGCTACAATTATTTTTTGCCCCGGGAGACAAATTCTCTAGATCCGGCACTGCATATACATATTTTATCAACGATCTTGACATCTTCTAATGGGGTTTTTAATGGTCTTTCCAATGAGATTTTAGTTTGTGTTTAAAGATTAAAACATAGTTGTTGAAATATGTATATGTAGTTAAAAGTGTATTATTTTCATGATTTCAAAAAAAAAGGTCATGAACTTTTTTCCCATTTTGCCAAAAAAAAACCCTAATAATTTATAGTTTGTTAATTTAAAATTCTAAAAATACTTCATTGGCTGCATAATTTATTGATAAAATTTCAAAATACTTACTTCAAAATGTGAATAAGCAAAAAAAAGGTCACTACTTTTACCGATTAATTTTCATTTTGCTGAAGTTGGAGGGGTGAGACCCTCCCCCTGGATGGCTATATTTCCAGTCTATACTATCTTAGTCCGTGGTTAAATTTTTCTGAATGTTTTCAAACATATCCTAAATCAAAATAATTTTCTAAGATGATACTGATTCCAACTCACAAGCACAAAGAATTTTATTTCTCTCTTAAACTGGTCACATTCAGCGTTCACATTTTGCATGCAGTATACTACTATAAAGTCTATATATGTGGTATGTGATATGTATATGATATAGTCACTATATATTCTTGAATCTATGGTTAAAACAAACCCATTAACTATTTGTTTTCTACAATTGGTTGTGTACTGCACGATAATACCTATCCTTACATAGTCCCATTCATACAACAGTCTATAGATTTGTGTGATGTTTTGGATGTTTTTTGGTAACTGTTACTTGCTTACTAAGCTGAAAAAAAATTTGGGTAGAAAACATTTTTTGACAATTGAATATTATTTATTAAGGTAATATGTGTAGGATATAGGGATATAAGCATATTTTATATTTTTCATATTAAAATATACTAAATTTTACACATATGTACCAAATGTGTTAATATTATTAACATTATACATTTTTTTTTGTTTGTTTTATAGGTATTGTCCATGGATTTCAATGAAAATATATAATTCAAATATAATACATATACAAATATAATAATACAAACTGTAATTTTATAAATATACTATGTATGTTTTTTTCAATTGGCAATTAATATATATATTTTTTTTAATCTGTTTAATGTATAATAATCATAGGTTAGGGTACATACATCAGTTAAACCGCTTTAGTTTAATTGTCTGTGATACTAAAACCAGCGAAATTGCATGGTTTTAAACTAAACTGTAGATAACTACGCTGGTGGCTATATATTGGTAGTTTTGGAATAGCAGACGGTTTAACCTTAAATTTAAAACTAATGTGTTATTTTTATAACTTGTTGAAAAAGGAAGACCAAAAAAACATGTGGGGGTATATGATAGCGAGTGTTATGAAAAAGGTAGGGTTAAGTGAAGAAAAGCGGGAAATAAAGTTAAGTAGAAATGTAGAACCAGGGTGGCCAACCCCAATTAGTTGGAAGAGAAGGAGAAAAAAAATAACTTATTGTTTAATAATATAATTGAAAAATTATACAGTTTTAGTTATTTTTTTTTTCATTTTAGTACCTAGTTAATAAGTAATTACTAGGGTCCAGATTTATATACATTTGCATGTTTATTTTAATAGTCCAAAAAATAGCTAGATAATTTACAAATTGGATTTATAGTCAATAGATCTGAAATACAGTTATATTTCACATATTTTTTGCACATTTTGCCATTTTTTGATATGTACTGTATATTTTTGTATTTTATAATTTTTTATTGTGCATAATTCATATTTCTATTCCTAACAAGTATTTACAGTATATTTAGCATAGATGTGAAACGGGTCTTATAATTCATGTATTTCAAAAAAATGTCTTTCTTATTTTATTTTTATATAATATTATAAATGCACTTATCTACCTGTCTATATATACTCTGTATAATTTTTGTGTAGCTACCTGGTTTTATAATACATTTTCACAAACAATAAGAAATAACAATTAAATAAAAAAAAAAAAAAAATTACAATAATAAATAATATATATATATTTATTTTGAAGGACATTTCTACAAGAAAAAAAGAACATAAATGCATATTTTCAAGATTTTTAGAGCATATAAATTTGGGTCCTAGTAATAACTTACTTTCTTGTTATTCTCAATGTTCAACTTATAATAATATAACTTTCATAATTTGGAAATGTGGAATCAAGTTTTAAGCGAAAACTTCTTCAATAAAATAGAAGTGTTTTTTCCGCACTCTGATATTGTTTTATTGTAAATAATTGATGAATTTTTCACTTTATTACAAAAATATAAAAATTGAGTTGAATGTTGTACCTTATCTAGCGTCTTAGTCTACAATAAAATATACAAATATATTATAATATCTATAAAGTTTGCAGAAGGTATTGCAATTATTGTAGTTTATGCAAATATAAAATGAGCAGAGTTTATCATCAGGACAACTAGTTAAATTTATTTGGTATTTGCTATTTCAGAGTCATTTTTGAATTATTAATTTATATATATGTATATAACTATACAAATTACATAGAATATATAACTTATGGTGTAAATACGATATATTAATTTATTCTGAATGCATAATATCTATATAATACAAAATATTAATGATACACGAGTGCAAATTAAATGTATTCATACTCTGGAATATTTAATTTCAATTTTGTTCAAGAGACCTTGTTGCAGTATATTATGTAAAAAATAATTGTTTCTAATTCCTTCAGACTGAGGTGATATTAACTCTGATTTTAATTTTTAAGAAATTTTTGTATTCTTTAGAGGTTGTTCAAATTATTGTACCAAAAATATTAAAAAAATTTTGTTGCAATAATAATAGCTAAAATATTCACAAATGTACTGAATTTCCAATACAATTATTTAATTAACTAGATATGATGTTTGATATATTCTTGGTATGATAATTTAAGAAGATTATTAGGAATCTAATTATGTTTTAAAATTTGTTATTAGAGTATGCATTTTGTCATGGTTGCAAAAAAAGATTGCTGACATATGCACGCGGGTACGTGTAATAGTTTCTCGTAAAATTTTGATATAGGTTCCCAACACTAATGATCATTTACAATTCACACAAGCACAAGCCGCCCAGTAAAATAATAATAATATAGAAGGTACTCCTTAATATATGATAGCCACAAAGCTCTTTATTAATCTTATTTTAGTTTAATATGAAAAAAATACTATAAATTACAATTTTTTTATTGTTATTATTTGATCAAATCATAAATTACAAAGAAAAAAAAGCATTTTTAAATTAAAATTTTTTGACTTCACTATTAAGTATTAACAGAAAATGACTACCTAGTTATCTTGTTTTGAATATTTTGTTTGAACATTCTCACATATGTTTTATATTATAGTTATAGTCAATAATAATTATCATCATTTTCACTATTTTACACTATTATTCAGTCTCACCATTTTATAGCATTAGAATTTCAAAGTGTTAACTAAGGGGTACCTATTAAAGATATATCACCCTACCCCTTTTGTATTTGAGATACTATTCAGTAGGCACCTATTCTTCACAAAATTTTTTATATTGAATATTTATTATTTTAATATTAATTAATGTACCATTACATAGAAGTCCTTATGAATTTTTATTATGAATCCTTAGTATATCTAATAACCATCCCACAAATATGTAAGTGTACTTTATTCATCCTTAGAACACCTTTAAGACGTTTATGATAATAATGGTAAAAATGTATAAATAATATTTTATTAAATACCAATTCTGTTGTCGAATTTATTATCTTATCTATGGTTATATCTATTATCATTTTGTTTTGACGTTCTGCGATTCTGTCTCGTAATAAAATTGTGACTTGTATTGCACATTATAAATTCAAATCAACAAACAATAATGTACTTTTTACTGTGTTAAACAACTTTTTTATGTTGTATTTTTACATTCTCACCAGGAGGGAAATCCCTTGCAGTCTTTACATTATTTTAAACTCCCTTTCCTCCACATTAAATAATCAATTTGTGTCTTGTTCTCTTCACTCTTATACGTTATTATCTTTTTTCTTCCTAAAAAAAAGTATTCACAATCACCAATTCATATGCATATAAAAAAATCAAATACTCTTAATCTAGCGTATATATGTATACACACACTATTTATATTTAATCTAATTCATCACGAGATAGGCTATTTTTCAGTAAATAATTATAAATAATTTCTGTGAAAGTTTTTTGTACACGGGATTCTTTATATTTTTTCATAATTGTAAAATTGTCATCTCTATTCCTTTATGAAAACCATATCAACATTCAATTTTAAAACGATAACATATTATGATTTAATTATAAATTCTTAAAGAATATATTTTTATAAGAATTTACATGTTTTGATTTTTAAATTTGATGAATATCTATTTCCCAAGTAATTTGCATTCAAATTTAAGGCATGATGGAATGAAGAAGTAGTATATACTTAGCGTACGTTAAGACAATGACTCTGTGGCAGAGACAATTTAGTGTCCGTTTTGCATCGCCTGGCTCCGGATCGGTTATCAAAATATCTAGTCATAACTATACAACGTTGTCCCAAATAATATGTGCATGTGCATCAGAGCTTGCAGTGTTTGAGCACAGAGTGTAGTGTATGTGTGTATATTTTGGTGCACTGTATATAAACGTAGATCAACCGACTAAGAAGAGCGGCATTGTAGAGGATGTGGTTTTGGCTGCACAACTGGTCTTGCAATGAACATCATCTTAACGTGCGTCGGGTATACTATGTTATTTTCAATATATATTATATGCTATTATAGCAGACTTTATGCTAATAGTATTCCCTAAGTATTTGAAATAGGTACCTACTTCACAAAATGTATTCAAAATACTTTTAGAATACTTCTTTTTTTTTTTTACTAGATTTTAATAAAACAAATAGTACTTAATTATATTTAACCATTTTTTCCCCATGTAAATGAATATTGATTTAATTAACCTATTAATTATTAATTATATTCAACTTTTAATATTGTGTTATTCATTTAAGTAATAATAGTGAGTAGGGTTTTCAATATTATACTCTCAGTGACTTATTACTAAAAATACAATTTTTTTGGTAATAATTAGTATTATACCTATACCTATAGAATATACCATCATTAACTACTGTAATTACTACATTTATTATAATAAAATAATACTTTCAAACTTTATTTATTTCATCACTAAAAATTATTATTCTTTAAATTTACATAGGTGTTTAAATTTGGAAAATAACATTACTGTCCCATTAAAAATCTGAGAACAAAATCAGATATAATATATTTAATAATAAAATTATTTTTAAAAATGTGATTGAACCTTAAAAAGTATTTAAAAAATATTACTTAAAAAGGTATTCTGAATACTACCCCAGTCTGTATTACAGTATTTATCAACTTCACCATATTTAAAATTTTTAATGTTTATTACCCAGAAAATAATTATAGGATTTACAAAAATCTATACGTGTAAATTCCCATAAGAGTATATTCCATGAGAATTTATACCTTGATCATAGATTGATATTTAAAAATCAAAAGTTGATATAGTTTGAATAAATATGGGAGATAAAACTTTTAAAATAATATATAATTGAGTGGGTATACAAATAATATTCTGAAAAAATGTTTATAAAATTTATAATATATACCCAGGTAGTTAGATGTAGTTATAACCAGTATTTGAAATGAAAAGAACGTCGTTCATGCGTTCACATTCATATTTTGTGAACGACACTCGTTTCTGTTAAATAGAACGTGAACGTGAACGACGTTCATATTTTTAAGGAATTTTAACGATTTCCAGGCCATTCAAATTAAATTTGAGTACCTATATTACGCCATAAACCTTAAGATTTAAATATAATACTCAAAAGTCTAATTTCCTTGGGTTCGCTATGAAATTAAAATGATAGTTTCTATGAATCTTTTAGTAGGTAGGTATACCTATATTATTATATACAAGAAAAATGTATATTTTGTTAATAATTGATTAATTAAAATGAAAGACCAGATGAATGTGTTAATTTTTGAAAAGAATATGTTCTTTTTAAATAAATCTGAACGTGAACGAGTTCATTTTTTTACGTGTTGAGCTTGAACGTGAATGAATTCAATTTTTTAGTGAACGTTCCGAACGTTATTACGTTAACGTACTGATTATAATCAAAATGGTTCATGATAAAAACAACCACTGTCCATAATATATGAACTTATATTATTAAAGTTTATCATTTAATCGGTATAATGAGGTAGGTGTAGGTGTAAAAAAACAATTTTTTTATTTAAAATCATAAAGTAATATTTTTTACATAAAAATATAAGAAATTAAAACTAAAATAAATGTATCTTGAATCAGATTAGTTCACAAAATAACACACTTATTTTGGCGCATATTTTATGACATGTGACTTACATTAAAATTCAGTGAGAAACTAAACATTTAAAAAAAAAGTAATAGGTAGTTGAAATTGTACAAAATTAATCTAAAATGTATATACGAACATTTTCAAAGAATACCAAAATTGTCCATAAGACAAAATCATAAAATACAAAAGTGCGATTGATGGCTGTATGTCAGTGGCGATTTATAAGTCATCGTTAGTGCTCCTTAAATATATAATTAAAAATAATATTCCAATATTTGGGTACTGGATTGCACAAATTATTACAACAAAGTAGAAAAATAAAACATAAACTATACATAGGTACCTAGTCAAAACGATATTCTTGTTATAATATAGTAAGGAAATTATAAATAATAATAATAAAAATAACTTAATTTATATTGTATTTGGAATTTTTGACGTTTTATAACATTAATTTGTTTTGGATTTTTGCTCAATTACCCTCCAATGCCTCCACTACCTACCAAATATCCAGCGAAATTTTGTGAATTATGCATCGTACCACTTGATTTTAATATTATTTAACTATTCGTTTCACGTATAATCGAATATGTATTCATCAATTTTGATTTGAAGATTTTGAAGTTCTAATATATATTATTTTTATTTTATTTTTATATAGAAAATACATATAAATCTGCAGTTAAACATAATATACAACAGTCGGATTCGTCATAGGTATTCCAAATGTTCATTTTATTCCTAGAGTTTAAATTCATTGAAAAGTCGAGCGATTTTTGTCAAAATATTATGACTGACGTTGAAATTGAATGGTACTTGGATTTTGATATTTGACCATAAGGCATAGTTATAGACTTATAGGTATAATATAGAATAATATTCTACAAAAACAATAAAATATTAAAATAATATTATTGTTTTTATATTCTTATCTTTTAATTGAATTGTTATCAATTCTACTTTATCTATGCACTATGCGTTTGTTATCAAAGTGTTCAGAGATTAGAAAAAAATAAAATGTGACCAAATACTTATTAAGAAAATGTACCTTTATTGTTTGAATTATTATTTTAATGCGTTGCAGTTAGTAATAAATATTGTGTCATCGATGTAACCCTTTTATTCATGTCGGTCCATTTGCCAGATTCGATCGTTCACCGTAGATCCAACACCAAACAGGTGCATCCGGTGGTCGCAACGAAACGAGTGTCTTTCCATGAAGATGTTATTGAACCGGGCAATGGCAATCTTATTCAAATACGAATTGGTGAATATGAAGAGAGAGGAGCGCCTGAAGGACAAGAAGATCCACCACCAATTGAAATATCCAAAAGTTCAGTTTTAAAATCTAAAAAACAGAAATTTCCTTCCCTCTATGTGAATGGTTTAAATTTCGATCTCAAATCTCAACAAGTCGTTTTAAATAAAATTAAATTGGAAATGGAGAAAAAAGAATGGAACAACGTATGGAATAAACACTTGGACATTGGATCTAACCAACTTATTAATACCATTAAAAGAGATTTGTCATTAAAAACCAAAGAGTCTGTTTATAAAGTTAGTACTTACCAACAATTTATATTCTAATTAATACTTATTAATTTGAAGTATTTATATTTCAGGTATACAAAATGTTAAGCACTGGAGGATCTCCTTTATTTGTAGTCATTACAAACATCCGGTTTTGTGTCTTAACTAAAAATGTACATACAAAACGATTAGAAGTATATTTTAGTTCAAATTTTACGAGCTTAGACCTAATAGCGTTAGGTCCCAATGAACAGACTGCGGTGTTTGTTAGTGAAAAATCTAAAAAGTGTACCTTAATGACTGCAGTAGATGTGCAATCAGCCTTTGAAATGATTGGCAGTCTTGAGTACGCTTACAGACATAGTGGATTTTATGACCCAAAAAATGCTTTTGTGGTTATAAATATCAACCATGATGAAAAATTATATGAGGCTGTGAAATCTCAAATCTCAATACCTAAAGTAATAATTTCATATTATTCACATAAACATTATAATTTATACTTATTCATAATCGCTTTGTTTTTAGTATGAAGAAATTAAATATTATACATGGCTGTGGTATTACAAAGAAAGTGAATCTTCAAATGCTTTAAAATCTGATCTAGAGGAATTTTTAATGGTTAAAAAAGGATCTATATGGAAACCAAGATTTGTACGCTTAAGGTTGTTATTATAACTGTAACTGTTTAAATACAAATTATAGTTTGTCTCACGAAGGAACGGTACCATTTCACGCATGTAAACTGAGTGACAAATTGCTACGACTGTGCGCCTAGTTACACCAATCTTGTATGTGAAGGGAGTTGTAGGAGAGGTGTGGCGTGGGGATACGCTAGATTGACCCATTTTTGTCACCATTATTTTGTGAGACAAACTGTAGATACTCTATATACCTACCTAATTAATACAAAATTAATTTTAATTATGTTTTAGTGAGGATATTTTATATATATATGATGATTCGGATCAGAAGTTACCTACTGAGTCGATACCATTGAGATTTGGACGTTGTAAAAATGTGAGAAAAATTTGTTGTGATCGACCATATTCTATTGAAATTTTGCTGATTAGTTCCCCCTTAATTTTGGCACCAGCTGATTGCAGTCGAGAAGAAAAATGGTTTAATGCTCTTAGTTATGCTATGATAGGAGTAAGTAAATTAGCATATAAACTTGCAATTTATTTTAGTATTATACCTTTAAATAATATTTAAAAAATCAATTTCGGCGGCAAATATGTTAATAACACATTTTGTGTAATTGAGTCCTAAATAACATGAATAGTAATCTGCATGCGCTTTGGCAAATGTTACATAATTAGTTACATTTTTTTCAACTCTAGTGGCTGTGTTTGTTGTCCTTACTCTAACGCTATGTCCCAATTGAATTCAGTTAGAAAATTCTGCGGGTAGTTTTTTTGTGGCAACATTAGATACTTTATGCCACTTACAAGTACGTGAAAATCATAGACATTTAGTAGTATTCAAGAAGCCTCTGTTAATACACAATGTAAATTGTTACTCAGTGAAAACCTTATATTAAAATATTTATGTTTAAAAATAAAAACAAATAATGTTAATATTGTGTATAAAGGTTGATTAATTTTTGGCGAGTTTTATCATCTTTACCCATAATTAAATAAAGATTCTATTTCGTTCACAAAAATATTACAATAGAATAGCATCACAAACATTTGACTATATTGTCATGTTAATTGAAATTGTGTGGTCTCACAGTACAACTAATTTTAAAAATAAATGTACATAAAAATTTTAATTAATTTTTGCCCTTTTTCGTTATTTTTAATGCATAATCAGTGATCACCAGTTACTATATAGCATATGCAATGTACATTGCTAGTTATGATGGGCAAAATCAAACTATTTTAGTTTTTAAATCTTGCATGCGTGCGTGCATGCAATTTTAACACGCCACATATATTTGCGTTGTATTAGGGCACTTGTATCTGTTTTGCTAAATTTGTTTTTCCCTCTGCATCACACGCAACAGACTAGTTTCAATTAGGACATAGCGTAATATACATAGAATTTACCAATATTTATTACTATTTTTATCTTAGTTTTGATATAGTAGCATATTCACAGGAGGGAATTTGGGAGTTGAGACCCCTCATGACCTGAGACATAGGCGTGTGCATGAGTATTACTGGGAATGCATTGCTAATAACTGAAAATTTTTTTGATAGACTTTACAATAGATTCAATATATTTTTTTTTTTTACAATTTTTTGTCCAGTAAAAATCTTCATATGTACAGTTTTTTTTTTTGGATAGCAAATGGGCCTGAGATAATTCTCTAAGTAAATCATATTTTGATTTTCCCAGCAGTTTTACTAACAAGTTTTTGAAAAATTTCTCAATATGTATCTATATTTTTTTGAATATCAAATTAGCCCGAAAAGTTATTTTGAAGAAGTAATTTTTACATTTATCTAGTAGTATTTCTTTATATTTTTCTCAACATATTTTTAAGTTTTATTTTCTTTATTGTTATCCTAATTTGATCATAATTCCAATAGTTTTTAAATTATCCCGCAGAGAACTGGCTTTTATTTTATACTAGAATCTTCTACTTTATATTTTATTAGCACACAATATTCATCATGTATTTATTATTTTTTAATAGGTAATATATACATTTGAAAATTTTGAATTTGATTAAAATATATAATATTAAGAGGATGCCACACCAACAATTTTTCAATAAAAAACTTGCATTAACATTTATCATTTTTATCAACTTACAAATATGTTAGAAACACAAAATGAAAAACAAATTCTAGCGACTATTGTTGCCAATTTTTATTATATTCATTTTTATGTTAAAATTGCTGTTAAAAAATATATATATATTTTTTTTTAATAGCTCATAAAATGTGTAAAAATGAATTTATCACAAAATGGCTGCATCAATTGCTAGATAATGTTGTTCTTTATAATTAATTTTTATTTCATCTTAATACAATATTCTCAAGTTGATAAAATTGAAAAATGCATAACATGGTTTTTAACAAATATCACAATAGTTAAAAATGGTATTGACACAAGAATATTTTTAAATTACTTAAAAATATATTAAAATATTTTTTAATTGTTGGATCATCATTTTTCTTAAAATTTCATAAAAATTGTATCCCTTAAAAATCAGGTGTGTATTATCATCTTCATAAATATATTCACGTTCAGGTTGTATCTTATAAATAATACAATTCGTAAATATTTAAGAAATATTTATAGAAACTTAATATTCATGTAGTGTTTTTCTTACTAGTAATATGTTATAAAAAAAAAACCCTGAAATATGAGATATTCTATTATGTTATTTTATTTTAATTAATAATATCAATAAAATAACTTTTTATTATTAATTTAAATTTATGTAGAAATATTATTACTATGCCCAACTATTTTACAGCAGTTAGACATTTTTACATTTTTCAATTGCCCAAAATAACTTCAAATAATTTAAAATAATTGTTATGGTTATGTAAAAATGTTAAAAAATACGTCACCTCGACAATCATATTTTTTCAAAATTTTAGGAATTATTGTTTTTTTAAATTTTAAAAATAAAAAGGCTATAACTGATAAACAAAATAATTTCTTCATCATCTGCCATAGTACATAGATGAACTCATGAACATAAAATGTATAATATATAATATAATGGAAATTACTACAAGTACAGTACATAAAATGTAAATAATATTATACCTATATTGGTACATACAATTAAACCGTGTCTACACTGGTAAAAATTTACATTGTGTGTTATATTCGACATAAATTTGGTCGTGTCGTAGAAAATATGTGTGTGTGTGTGTGTGTGGATGTGTTCACCATATAACAGCGCACATAAATATTTTCGGTACATATCGGCCATAGGTTTTTTGCACTGCAACATCTTTCTCATACATAATCACGCACGTGTTGATCTTGGATACACAGCGGATAACCTAATTATTTATTTAGAAAAAAAGCGATTATTTATATTTCTATAAATAATTTTGGCGTAAATATTTGCGCCAAATTAAATTAATTTTTAATCAACTTTACTTTTTCAATTTTTATATTTGAACAACAAATATTTTATTATTTTCAATTTTATAAAACAATTTTAAGAAATAAATTATAAAGAATTGGTTTAAAAAGTAAATAAGTTGAGTAAGAGTAGAATAATTCTACTTTTAAATTTACTTTCAATATTTTAAAATTATTGTAATTTTTAATCAGTTTTAAAATCTTCATAAGATTATTCAATTAATTGCTACGATAGACAAAAAAGATGTCTTCTTATTGTGTAAAACTTGCCCGTAAGTGCTCCACCTTAACAAATTATCTATTATCTATATTTATATATATATATATATATATATATATATAAATGTGTATGCATGTATGTAATATGTATGTATGTTCCACCATAACTTTAGAATGCCTGAATCCATAGACATAAATAGGCAGGGATTCAGGAGGGCTTAGCCCTCCTTGAGTTATCTCAAGCCCTATATAAGATATTTTATATTTCATATTGAGTAGAAAAAAAATATGTAGGTCTACTTTAAATTAATTAGTAAATTATCATCATACCTTGTCATACTTAGGTATGTATTAAAATAACAATAAAATACTAGAACTAATTACATTTCTTTAATGTTCCACATTACACAAATTATAATGTTCTATTGCATATTGCATTATTTTTCTATAGCTACCTTGTATTTATAATAATAAAATATGTGCTATATATTTAATATGTGTTGAGAGAAAGAGTAGATTCAAGAATGGGCGTAAGAGAGGGGGTCATTAGGTAGGGGCTTTAAAAATAAAGACATTTTCACATTTAAGTGTAGGTACTCAATATTTAGAGAATAATTGTTTTAATAAAAAGTAATGAACAGATTAAAATAATATTTAAAAAAACGTACACCCAAATTTATGGTTTTTTTCATATCTGATATGTAGTACAGTAGAATCTCGGTAATCCGGTCGTTCGATAATCTGGTATGTCCAATAATCCGGCTATATTAACCTATATTTTAGCAAAAAAACAAAAACAAATTTATTATTTTTTAAATTATTTAAAACTAAAAAAATTAGAACTTCTTCACTAGATATAGACAATATTTTATATATAAAAAAAAAGCTAAAAATGTTGCTTTCTTTAAATTTGGTAATAAGTATAAGATTTAAAACTTTAAATTTAATGAAAAAAAACCACAATTAAAATTTTGTATTGCATAATTTTGTTATACTATAGAATCTCGGTAATCCAACAGATATCAGACCAGGGTACTGCTGGATTACCAAGATTCTGCTGTATAAAGAAATTATGCAATACAAAATTTAAATTGTGGTTTTTTTTTATTAAATTTAAAGTTTTAAATCTTATACTTATTACCAAATTTAAAGAAAGCAACATTTTTAGCTTTTTTTTTTTTATAAAATATCGTCTATATTTAGTGAAAAGTTCTTATTTTTTTAATTAGTTTTAAATATTCTTAGCCAGAAAAGACTATGAAACATACTAAACAATGTTCATCTTGATAATTGGCATTTACATTTTAAAACTAACCAATACGTCGTAATTTAATTTCTACAAAGTTGTATATACAAACACCAAACTTTGTATACATATAACTTATTAATGGCTAAAAATATTGTGGAGGTAAGACTTCCCTAGCACCCCTAAAAGTGGGGTGGGAATGGAGTGACATGTGAAAATAATTAAAAACAACTGATATTAATGTAATTTTCATAGTTTTAAAATGCTTCTTTTATAGACAATTTTGTATTAATATAAAATAGTAAGTTTTATGTATACAAAGTTTGGTTAAAATTGCTCCAGCTGTCTGTCAGACTAGAATGTTTACGAAACCTTCAGTATGCTTGCATAGCTATACAATATACATATATGCCAGGTAAGGTTGTAACATATATTTGGGTAATCAAATTATTTGAGTATTTGAATTTGAATAGTTCTATCATAAATAATTTGAATACTGTTTCCTACTAATAATAATACAAATATTAGGTACAATTGGTAAACAATTTGGCACTTTTACTACGGCCTGATCAGAATTAAACATAATATACTGTATATATCACTGTACAATTAATATTATTCATTAGTTATACATTTACATTTTTTATTTATATATAAATTATAATTTTGAAATATTTAAATATTTTCTGACTTAGTCATTCGTTTTTAATATTTCGACCTATTTATTTGAATATTCGAATAATTTTCATCCTTAATACCGGGCAATCAGTTATGTAAATATAATTAATATCTAACAAGAAAACTGTTCATGTGCAATGCTGGGCAATTCAACTATATTTCATAATATTACATTTCACCGTTTAACACCTTAATCCCTTTCAAACTGGGCAAAATTGTTCACGGACAAATCTGAATAATTTAGCTAGTATATTTATAATCAAACAAATGTAAAAAAGAACATATGTTAAAAGTATAAAGATAATCTTGATGCAGTATTTTATAGTTCAAAAAACATTAAAAAAATGTAATTGCTGATAATTTATAATATTATGCTATTATTATGAATGATGTATTATTTGTAAAATATGTATTACTCAGAAAAATATTTACAAATAATTATGTATTTTATATTTTTAGCACAAAGATATCAAAGTTGAAACTTGTTTACCTGAGGGTTTGTGTTGTTTGTTGACCAATGGTCACATTGTTTTATACAATTTTCCTCGCACGATTACAGATAGTATGTTATTAGTCAACCTGGATTCATTGAAATTTTCCCCTTCGCCATCACATTATTATGTCATAATTGTAAGTGATTATTTTTTTGATTAAAAAGTATGCATTTTTATTAATTAATAATAACATAATTTGTGTTTTAATCTATTAGGAATGGTCGTGTTATGATGCAACAGTGGAAGAGAGCTGTGATGATTGGGTTGTGCATTTTGCTTGTAAATCAAGTTGTGATGAATTCATATCATGGTTGTGTACACTAAGACCTGATTTAATTGCTGTGGAGTTAGCTGAACAAAAATCTATACAGCGACATTCAAAAAATAATATTACCTTACGAAGATCGCTTTAAAAACACATGCTTTACCATTTGTATGCGTTTTTTGTATTAGTTTATTTTTACCTTTAAACAATCTTAAAACAAGTATTGTGCTTTTTTATTGATATAATTTAATTATTACCTACTATATTAATTTTAACATTAACAGAGTAAATAAGGTGCTTATAAAAAGTTATGTTTCTTTTTAATTTTTATTATTTTTATAGTATGTGTTTTTTAAGGGGCCAGTTGTCGGTATTACTTTATAAGCAAAAACAAACTTCATAGGAAGAACGCTCATGCCTCATACAATAGTCTGATTTTGGTATAAACATTTGAAATACACCATTTATTTTGTATTTTTTAAATTTATTTTTCTAATGTTATTTAAGAGGACGCTATACTACCTGCCATGTTCCCGTGAAATATGCTTTAGAAGATGCATGTTTTTAAAAAACAGAATTATTTTAGCATTCAACAACCTCTATAAAAAATAAAAGGTCATAAGATGGTCTACATTTTTACAAGGGTGATTTTCAATAAAGTTATTTTTAGTCGAGTTATAAGACTTTTCAAATTAATTAAGAAAACTATTCAAAGTTATAAGTCAACTTCTAATAACTTTGTCGAAAATCACCCATGTTAAAATTTAGATTATTTTACGATGTTTAAATTTGTATAGAGGTCATCAAATATTAAAATCACTCTGTTTCTCAGAAACATGCATCTCGTAAAACACGTTTTTTTAGTTTTTAATAATTATTTATTAATACTTCACAATAAAAATATGTTATTGGTATAGGACTATTTTTTAATTATTTGTGAAACGTATTTAAATATTTTTCAATCATAAGATTTTAATTTTTCTAAAAATGCCCTTAAAATTGCCTATATAGAACCCCTTAAAAAGTGGGTGTGTGGCATCCTCTAAAATTTAATCAAAAATCATAAATCGAAGTTCCATCTAACCTATAGAAATTCTTCTTTTTTATATGACAAAATAATCGAAATCTGATTATTCTATGAGATGTGATCGTTTTTCCCATAAAGACATTTTTACTCATTGAAATAGTGCAATTTAATTTTTTTTTTTTTTGTATCAATGTTGACTTGCGCACAAGCTGGTTGTGGATGTGTTACAGTGAAAGTAGTGGAACGCACTTACACTAACAACCATTCACTACTAACACGACAATGCCTGCTCAGACTGCCACCGTATGATATGTTTAAAAACTGCCACCACCGGGCCCCTTAAATGTTAAATTAATGTATATTGTAATTTATAAATCAAATTTATAATATTAGTTTCTGTGATAGAATTCATACAAGTTATTATCATTGTCATTTAATTATGTAGCTATCATTTTTTATTGGTTAATATTTTTTTATGTTTAAGCATAGATGTAAGAAACCATCTGATCAAAAAACAGGAATAATAATATATTAAGATTTTATGCTACATAATATTATACCTTTAAATACTTAACTGTATGAATGAATGAGTTAATATACAATTTATATAAACCATAATAACATGTATGTATATTTATGGAGAATAAAACCAGTTTAATATTTCATGAATTCAAGTATATTAATATTATAAATTATGAAGGTAAAATGGGGCCCATGTCTAGTTTACCACCCCAGTCACGAATTTCAAATTTTTTTTTTTTAATCGTTAGTATCTTAATAAAATTACTGATTCCAAATATGTAAAAATAAAATTGGGGAAACAAATAGTTAAAAAATTATTACAATTTTAATAACTTTTGTACTATTACAAATTACATATTTTACATTGCGATTTCGTTTAAAAAGTGTTGTTTTTAACAAATTCTCAAAACCTTTTTTATTTTAAATCTGTAGTACGTTTAATGCTGATTATGAATCTCACACTTATTTTGAAAGTTATAAGCATTTAAAGATCACGTGTAATACTGATTACAAGCAAGCGCACACTACACATTATTAGTTACTGCTGGCGCGACTACATGCCTCTGCCTTTTGTGGTATTTTTTTTTGCCAGACACACAAATTCTCCAATGCATACTCCAATCTTAGTAGATTTGTTCCTTAGATTTAATAAGTTAAAACATTTTGTGTTAAATAGGTTTTATTGTTTATTTTATTAATTTAAATTAAATCACTAGGTACTTATGTTGAAATGACAATTTAAGAGTGGTGTTATAAAAAGAAAACGAAGAAATAATAATTTGCTAAATTTATTGATTTGATAAAACCAAAGAAAAAAAAAACTACTTTTTTCCCAACACAAGGTAAGAATTAATAATAAAAAAATAATATTTTCATTATTTTATAGAACTTTATATCTAGTGCATAGTAGATTATTCAAACCTTTTGACAGGGCCTAAAAATTAGAATCCTAAAACGTTTTATTTTGTACTATAGTCTATTGTCACTACTATGATATAGATGGGACGTATAGGTAGGTACCTACTTTCCTATTCCTATTATTATAATATAATATTTATATTTTTGGCCAATTTGAATTAAGTAATATGATTGGACTGGAAATTAACTACGATATGTTTTGCAAAATCATTATGTAGGTGTTGATAATTGTCATAACTATGAAACTTTGATTACATACATGGGCATCATTTGGAGGATGGCAGGGTGTACGACCAATTATAATTACAAACATTTCTGTATAAGACATTGTTAAAGTTTGATGTCAAAAAAAATTATTAAAGCGTCGCATCTCAATCAAAAATCAATTTTTAGCATGCTTGAAATTTGTAGTGAACCAGAGTTTACTATAATATACATCGTATTATTATATATACTGATATACTATATAGTATTTATACGATATTTTTTCTAAACATAATTTGACAGATATATATGTTTAAAGAGAGTGGGCAGCGAATTTTTTTTACTAAACTGAGTCAACATTTCTTTTGTGCGTCAAATTAAATACATAATATATAATATAATATTACATAGGTATACATAAAAAACATGTATTTTTTAAAATATTTATTAATTAATATAAGTAACTTTAAATTTATATTAGGTAACTATTTGTACAACAAATTATAGTTATAAATTTAAATTACAAAATTAGTAATAAGTACAAATTATATTTGAGACGTGGTTTTTTTTTTTTTGCATATTTCCTCTATTCTGGGTTGCACATTTGAAACAGCAATACACAAATCGGACTTTAAAGTTTGTCAAACGAATTCTTATAAGTCTTCTTTTCACTTTTCATGTTATTTAGTGCAGAAAATACCTATTCGCATAGGTAATAAACAAATATTTAGTAATTTTCAATTTTGTAAAAAATTAAAGGAATAAATAAGAAAACATTAAAAAAGTAAAAAGTCGATTAAAAGTACATAGTTGCTTATTAACAAATCTGAATCAGTTTTCAAAATCATTGTACCAATCGCTACGGTACATAAAAAAAAAAAATAGGGATTTTTTGGCCGTAAAGGACCGTCTAGAATTTTCATTGTTAATATAAATTTCGTAAAAATTGCCTATACTGAACGTCCTTATAAGTTTACTTTGCATTAAGTGTATCATTTTTATATTCCATTCACTAAATTGTAATTATGAATAATTATTTCAAATATTATATATATAAGGACTCCAATCAATGAAATAGTTAAAAAGTTAACACACAACTTGCACACCCAGAAAAAACGCCACTGCTAGTGGAGCAAATACGGATAAATGTAATAATTTATTGTGTATTATTATACAAAAGTCGATATCATTTACATAAGGATTATTCACCAAAACAACGTACGAAAAATTTCCTATGTCTATCCCCATAAAATTTATGTGTTTGCAATAATTTTCAATTGTTTTCTATTATATTAATTAAAACCGAAAAATTTTTTATCATCAAATATCGGTTTCCGGTACTTAAAATAATTAAATAAAGGTTCCGGCAAGGTTTCGGCTCAAAAATAATCAAAAGGTTCTGATTTTAATATCAGTATTTTTAATTTCGGTTCCAAGCCCTGAATTATCATCAGGTAGGTACTCAGTTAAGCAATTTTTAACGTGGTACGTCTAAAATTATGTTTAATTAATTATCGTAGTAAGAAATTTAACGTAGTCACCGCGTCTGGGCCTGGAATATTATTTGTATTGTGAAAAAGGATTTTATTTATACCTATTATCTACACAATATACCGTTCTAATAGTGACGTCACACAAGGAAACGGTTCAAAACAAACTGTGATCACGATAAGAATTAAACGGATTTAAAAAAGTGAAGATCGATATTTTAATATTTTTAAACATTTTGGACCATATTTAAAAATTTTCGGGTGTTTTTTTATATTGTTCAACAATATAAAATGGTTCAATGTTGTGCTCCATTATGTTCATTATGCTCATTATGCTTTGGTGTATGCATATTGCATAACCGGACTTTATTAGGCACTGTATATTATTATTTATTTTATTTATTTTTTTATTTTTTTATTTTTATATATATATATATATATATATATTACACATATATATACCATAAACGCCAAACGGCTTTTAACAATTAGTATAATAACAATATTATTAAAACAATAATATTAAGAATATACTTAATGAAAATTATAAACAGTAATAAAAAATGGTATACAAAACTAATTATAACAAATAAAATTAATTAAGGCCAAATATCAAAATTGTTGTCATTTAAAGATCGCATTGCTCTAACTAACGGATCATTCATTAAAAAATTTGATGGAGAGGTTGGAATTTGAAATATCTCACGAGATCTGGTAAGAACCTTAGGTACATGTAAACTTATACGCTCAATTTTATATTATATTATATTAATAATTTAAGTACATTTAATCGTGTTATTAAATTGAACGAGCAATGAATAAAATGAAAACTTTAGTGTAGTTGTACTCTTTTTCAATTTATTTTAGAGTTGATATGATCGATATTAAAAATATTATAAAAACGTCTGCGCTTTATTCGGAGTGTTTGGTCGCAGTCGACGTCATTGGTTGCCGCCGTATTTATAACGAAAATAATATCGAAATTGATATTGTGCCAGAAATATTTCTCGGCAGATTTCATCATTCATTCATGCGCCTCTCAGATATCGCATATATTCTTACTGAATCACGAGCAAAGTATTTTTGGTTTTTAAAAAAATCGAATTTAAAATAGTTTTTATAATGAACAACAATTTTGATTTATCGTTCTTAAGACCCCGTTTATTTTATTTTTTTTGGTATAGTAGTCAGTAGTAGCATATCCAGGATATGTGGGAAGGGTTTAAGTATAAATTAAACAATATTATTTAATAACTATATTAAACAAAATAGTTTTTACATTTTTGTTAAGCTTGTTGCTCAATGCTTATACTCTTAAGGCCAGTATTACAATCGTTGGTTAAAAGTCGGATTATCTGACGGTCCGTTTAAACTACGGTTATGTTGATAACCGAGGTTAAAGCTTTTATGGCCCGTAATCATAAAAATAGTATTACAATACTCCGTCAGCGTTCAATTCAGTAACCCGCCGTTTTGATTGTCGTTTTTGTTGATTGTGTGTTTTGAACAATTTACAATACATTTTTCTATTCTGTGTTATTGCTTATTAAAGAATATTCGAATTTTTTCTTTACAGTAAATTTATTAATGGTGAATTTTTGTGTTTTTGTTATATTATATAATTATTGAAAATTGAAGTAATTGAAATAATGGAAGACCGAAGAAAAAGTAAAAATTTTAGTTTATATATTATATTACATTTATCATGACTACTACCTGGTCATCTAGCAACAATATTTTGTATACGAAAATGTGAATCACAAATAGTTTGTACGTTAAGTGAAAAAAATTGTTTCTTGTTCCGAAATACTTCTGCATCATTACCACCTGGGGGCCTAATTTTGATATGAGTACAGTCCAAGGCGCCAATGTATGATGAAAATTTTGCAATATTAAAGAAATCCTGCCGTACTTGACGTATTTCATCATCAGTCGTTGGAAGAGTTACGATTTCTGGTCTAAGGGCTGCTAAGGCTTCTGATACTTCTCTTATAATTTTCCCATCAGTAGTTTTACGAATTCCACACAAGCTGCTTTAAAAGAATCAGTAGCATAGTACCTTAATGTTATCAAAAGTTTTTGATCGGATGTATAACTGCATTATTTCTGTAAAATTATGATACACATGTTATTATCGCAAATTATTTATTCTTTATTACTAAATAGCAAATAAGAATATTAAACTATTTTGATACCTACTTACCTACAAATTTGTGATGTGATTTTTGCCTTTATTATACTCAGGATAAACTTCACAGTATCTTTTTTTTAATCGAAACCTATGCAAAAATTCATTATTTCTCCATATTTTAAAATGGTCAGGCCGTTTACGAATAACTTTTGCACGTCTAGGGAATGCCCAAGTACTGCAAGCTGTACAAAATCATTTTCATCCTCAATATCAGAATAATCTTCATAATCCATATTTTCAAATACATCTATGATTATAAATATTAATATTATTCTTGATGCAATAATTTAATTTTCAATCGCAGTTTCACATTTATCATTAAAATAATTATTTTTGATAAGAGTATCAAAATAATCACAAAAACACATAATTCAATAGCCAATCAGATGCTTTAACGCTTCAACACATTTTATTGTAACCAGCCGATATAGGCTGGTAATCATAACCGGCACCTAAAGGTGGTATTCCACTGTCTCCGCGTCCGTGTAAACCGTGTAGACCAAATAATTTCAAGCAATCTGATTGGTCAAAAATAGATAATGATAGTGGTCTCATAATCATGGTTGAACCTGTTACCGTAGGTTACCAGTAGTTGAACATTGCTCTACTTTTCAGCGTATGTTTGATGTGGTTTGATCGTGGTTACTAATAACCAATTGTTTATTATTAAATTTTACGAATACAAAACCATAAGAAATACGGTAGTTAACTCAGAACACGATTTACCCTTAATAAAATATCTATTATTTTATTAAAATTATTATATTTTAAAATATTAAAGTTGTTTGTTTATATCAATTATATTATCACTTTACCGAGGTTTTGCAACCATAGTATTGAAAAAAAAAACACGGAATACACGGCACGGAGACAGTGGAATACCACCTTAATACTCAATAACAGCATGAACTGGAGTTAATTCTTCCGGTAATACTGATTATTTTGTCTTACAGACCGTTAAACAGTGATCGGAACCCAATCGACGATTGTAATACACGGCTCTTATTGGACCATTCAAAGACCAGGCTTAGTGGTATTTATGCAAAAAAAAAATGTAAAAATTAAAATAAAAAAGTATAAATTATAATGCATTTATTAGGTTAAAACGTATAAAAAAAAGGGCAATGGTAGTCATTGGTAGCAATGGTAGGTAATGCAGTTTTTTTAAATTCTGAGCGTATAGCGATTACTTTATAGATATTGGTTTTACAATCTTCTTCTTCTCCTTCGCCTTCTCTCCCAACTATTTGGGGTCGGCCACCCTGGTACTACACTTCCACTTAACTCTATCTCCCGCATTTTCTTCACTTACTCCCACCTTCCTCATATCACTCGCCAATACATCCCCCCATATCTTTTTCGGTCTTCCTCTCCCCCTCTTACCAACAACATGCATTTCCCTTACTAATCTTACTGCCTCAGTCTCTTCCCTCCTTAATACATGCCCGAGCCATCTTAATCTATTCTCTCTCATTTTGTCTACTTTCGAAGCTACCCCTATACTACCTCTGATATACTCATTCCTTATTTTATCCTCTCTAGTAACTCCACTCGTCCACCTTAACATTCTCATCTCAGCAACACTCATTCTCTGTTCTATCTTTCTGTCTAATACCGGAATGTATTAATATAATTAATATATTGTGAAAAATACTAAGAAAGTCCGACGATTTGAAATTAATTACTATGAGATTTAAAAAAATATAGTAAAAGTACCTAGGGTAAAGGCTACCTAATAATATGTGAATGAGTTGGTCGGACTTACCGTTCTCGGTGTTTTATAAAACTATTGTCCCCACTGGGGATGGAAATTTACAAATGTCTGAAAAAAAAATACGAACTTACCATAGGGTATTATAATAGGTACTCGGTACAATATTATACGTAGTTTAAACGAACAAAAAACATATAATAAATATAATGATAAATAGGTACTTAATAATAAAAGTTACAACGATGAGAACATTTATTAAGATTTCGTTCACATATAGACTACATTGGATAAATATTGTTATCTCTCTAGACGCCGAGATCGAGAAAAAAAAACGCAAAAAAAATCAGATCGTCATAAAGGAATTCGAACCGGTAGACCACCCGTATCGAAAGTCGATCTGACAATCGACGCCCTATACAACTAAGCTATCTAATCGAGGTGATAAGGCGGTCGAAATTTCTCGAATTTAAACAATTCAAATAACGGACGGTATCGTGTTTCGACTCATAATATACATACCTACACATGTTGGGAACGAACGTCTCGGTCATACAGGAACGATTCGTAAACGAAAAAATTTATAGTCGGACGTTAATACGTCCGGGAAATCCGAATCCGACCTCCACGGCATTGAAAAACGTTGACAAAAGGTCGAAAAATCGGATTTTGGGATTTCAGGCTGTCGATAAGACGATAGCGCAAAAAACGCTAAAACGATAAGAAACGGACGGTGGAACAGTTTTCTTCCATGCGATCTATATAGGATGAACACGGAGCTTATACGGTGAGTACATCAACATCGCGTCACCGGAAAAGTCGAAATACGGAAGAACGGAAAACGGAAAAATCGTAAATCCAAACCACGACGACGACAAAAACGGAAAAGAAAATACTCGTGAGGCCGCCGGTACGGAAAACGGTCAGCGGAATTAAATAAAAAGCGTAAAATTGTCTCTTGCACGAAAAACCGTCTATTCTGAGTTAGAATATTATATAATAGATTAAATTTTTAAATTTATATAGGTGCATTTCCCACAATATAAATTATATTGTATAATAGGTGTTTTAACTCTAAACATACCTAACTAAAACTCAATTAAAAAAAGTTGTATATTTATATTGATGGACATCTTGGTAGGATTCTCATAGAGATGATAACATTTTATAATAATGATTATTTATTATAATACATATTACATTAGGTAGTAAATACAAAACGGTTTTTAAACAAAAAAAAATTCCATACAATTTACGAAAATTTCTTTACTAGTATAATTCATATCACATAATACCAAAAAAATATCTATTAGGTATTAATAATAATTTTTTATATACCTATTATACCACTCATATTAATTATGATCATATTAATATATTTTGTATATTTTATGAAGTATGATAAAAAATCATTGGTAAAGTTTACGTGAACAAACGAAAATTATATGTACCTATACATATTCGCAAGGCTAAGCAAGTTAACGAATTTTTTTAACTCAATAAGTTAGTTTAAAAATATTATGTTAATTTAAGTTCAAATTGACTTTTATATTTTTTTATTGACTTTATAAGTTACAATTTAATTGAAAAAAAAAATAGTAACTTAATAAGTTAAAATTTGTAATTAACAATAAAAAAATTATAAAATACCTCTCATCTGCTAGTTGCTACAATAGGTAGGTACTTATATTTTCGTTTTCACCACTAATATTATTATTAAACAAACTGTAGGTGTTATATAATTATATAATTAAATATATTTAAAATATTGGATAAACACAATTAACTAAAAATATAGCTAAACACGAAAATATCGACAATTTCGACACAAAAACTAAACTGGCCTGTGTTGTATCAGTTAATAAAACGATAATTTATTAAAATTTAACTCATATCTTCGTGTACCCGTTTTAATTTTGGCTTATTATGATTGGAAATTTCCCAAAATAACAATATTATATGACATCTAAATATTACAATAATAATGCGAAGATAATGAGAGCCACGTATCACAGTAATACTATAGTTTTCATAATATAGGTAATGATATTTATATATAAAGTATAAAAGGTATTATAATAATATATACTTAACTAAATAGTAGAATTAGTAAAATGTCCTATACTTAAAAATGAAAATCTCATACAGAAATGTTGAATTATTCTTTGGACATAATTTAACAAAATTTGGATAGTTTTGTATAAAGTTAACATTTTAAGTTTTCCAAAAAGTGACTTATTAAGTTATAAGTTAATTTTAAAAAAGAACCGCGTTAAGTAATCTTATTAAAATTAACTTAATTTTAATTTTTAACTCGTTAATACCCAGCCTTGCATATTTGTACATGTGCAGTTTTACCGATAAATTAGATGCAGATACAATTTCATGAAAATCATAAAAAGTAATTAGAATTATAAATTTTTCTTAGACTTAAATTTTGAAATTAAAACAAGTATAATATTATTTTGTATTTATACGCAGGTACTTACATAGTACATATCCAATGTTATGATAAGTGGACCGACATTCCATCATCTTGTCAATTGTTTTTACGATGTATCCAGACCAATTATATTTTCCTCGTTTCCATATTCCGGTGCATTTTATATAATTAAAAAGATGTTTTTGCATAAATTATTCTCATACAATTATTTAAAATTTTTACTTACTTTGTTTTTACACGTGGAATATATATGGTAACCATATTTCTATAAGTGGTAGTGAGGTCGTCTGTCTTGATTTTACGTTGTTTCTATATAAATAAAAAAATGTATTTATTAAAGTAATTTGTTGGTGATTAACTAATAATAGATATATCGATCATTGAATTCAAGACTGCAGCAAAAAAAAAAAAAACTAAAAAAATGTATAAAGAATATAAAACATAAAAAGTACATTTGTCATTCAAAGTTAAACAAATATACCTCTATGCTATATCCATCGATCAATAATTTAACTAATTTTCTTTATTCAACTGTAATAATATAATGAATGATGTAAAATGATTTTAATACAATTAATTCTATTAAGTCTATTATTCTAAGGTGTTTAGTATTTATTAAATTATTATGAGATATTCTTATGTGCAAATACACAAGTCATCGACAGTGCTCAAAACCATTTTTGGCTATGTAATGTGAAAAATCATGGTAAATAAGCATATTTTGTACAGTTTAGCTGTATTTGAAAACAAATTTAAATTCATAAATATTTATTTAAGATTTTACGTAAAAAATAGTTCCAATTAATTTATTATATTGTTATTCGTTAAGATGATTTTATTTTTTTCAAATAAATTATTTAATTTAAACTGTTATTCCTACAAAACATAGAATAAAAATAAATGAAGTCAAATTAATTTTCAAAATTTAATTTGGACTAACTACTGGAAATATGCTTATTACCATATTGGTCTAAATACACGTAGGATATATTCACTTTCAACCATCAAAACAGTTTTGTATACTAATGTTAAACTGCAAGATAGCAACTAAACGTAAAGTGTATAAATGTATAATATACCAACAACCAGCAGCATGTAGTCAAGTTAACGCGGCTTATAAAAATGAAAAAAAAAAACAATAGACACACGAAACAGCATTCTTCATTGTATAATATACAGATGTTTTAATTATACAATTATGTTTATTTTATTTTTCTTTGAAATTTCAACGAAAACACTGTAATCCATATTTCGATATGTATTGTACCTAAATTTAGTCAAGATGATAAATTTAAACGGGTCATTTTTTTACTTTTTTTATCATTTATAAGAAATAACTAAACCCTGAAGCAAAAAAAAACTGGTTATTACTTATTTCCTTATAGTTTAGAAAATAATTGTTTAAAAAAATTGTGTATATTTAGTAAAAAGTTCGAGCAATACATCTAAAAAGGTAAAAATCTAACGTATGTTA
>JAIPRL010004399.1:0-38604 GCA_025469235.1 Pemphigus obesinymphae | reverse complement strand
TCCATTATGTATGGAATGTGAACAACTGAACACGTACTGACGTACTAGTGTGGTATAATCAGTGATTAGTTCATCGATTATTATTTCAACGGCAGAAAATACCTAATCTAAAATATTATTTTCGTACTGTATATTACTACGATAAGATATCATTTTATTGCCAGAAAGTACCTACGTCCTTTATCCATATTCGTACTTATAAATACGTGTACCGTGGACCCAATTCAAACGCATCATTTGATACGCCCGGACCCAATTTAGACAAAACATTTAATTTACACGGACCCAATTCGTACAAAATTTAAAATTAGTATTATTTTCGGACCCAACTCGGATGCAGCCATAAAATAAATTATATAGGTACCTATAATCAAATACTAAAAAAAAAAAATGTAGTTTAACATTTATTTTTTATTTAAATTAGAAATAAGTAAGAATATATTATATATATATTATAATTTATAATATATAATATATTTATGTCCAAATTTCGTATATTAATTTCAAAAATGCTTTTTGTAAGTTTTTTGATCTTTATATGTTATTTATAATGATACAGGAGTTTTCTGTTGCATACAAATAACCGTTACTACCCATATTTTAATTTCAGAAAATACCTTCTATAAAACCATTAACCCTCTTACAGACATAATTGTGTCCTTCGAATTGTGTACATTTAATACGATTGTAAATCGAAGTATATTATACCTATAGGTATTATATTAATCATCAATAAGTTTATTATTAAAAAATGCTTTTACATCTATTCAGTTTCATATATATTTATCCATAATCATTCATTGCCCAATTATTTCACACTGGTTATATATTTATAATTAAAAGATGTATGTCGCTCAGTCTTCATTAATAAAATCCACTGGGTGATAAAATATTTTCACTGGGTGACATAATGTCACCTGGCTTAAAAAATGAACCGCAAAGTACCATCTTTATTACATTTCATACCGGAAAATGAATGTATATGTAATGATTGGATCAAGTCTTCTATCAACCGCGAAAAGTGTTGTTTCAAAAAAATTAAAATAAGACATTGTAAAACTAAAAGGTCTCTCGCTCCGCTTATAAGCTGTCAGAATCTAAAATATTCATTATATTTATTATTTTATCATGTTTTTTTTCAAAATTTTATCCCAGTAGTACCTACACACTTGGTCAAAAATGTATCCTCCAGTCACTCTATGTAATTAGTTGATGGTATACTTGTATAGTATTTATTATAATGGTTTATTAATCACAATATTTGAAAACTATCTGCAACTACAAAGATTTTGCTGATAAACGTTTTATCTGTACAGTCGCTGCATATTATTGTTATCATGATTCGTGGTATTATAACTCAACAGTTACGAGAGAATAATTTAGGTGTTGTAAAAATTTTACTTTTGGATGGCCAGAATCAAGTTATATAGAGTTAAAAGGTAACAAAATTAAAAAGCAAAAAAATTAACTGATTAATGTCCAGTGTTTTAAGATGATATGATATCTGTATTTGTTATTTCTATCTATGTAATGAACAATGGAGTAAAATACTCAGTCTCTCATTGGAGTCTATCATCCATGACCTACATTAAAATTAGAGTTGAAATACATAAAATGATCATTTTTGAAAAGGAGAATATTTTTTTCAAAAATTGCATATCCTTTTATAAAATAGTTTTTTTTTTTTAATTAAAACCTATAACGCTCTTAGATAGAAGGGAACAGCAAACACGGGTATCACATACTCAAATAGTTTCAAAATTACATGGAATGTTCCATATTTTGGATCCAGTGTGTAGTTTTAAGAGTTAAAATAATATAAAATTTAAAATAGAATATGATGTCTTTAAACTATAAAAAGATAAATCGATATAGAAATAATTACATTGCAAGACATATCGTCAAATTGTCATAATATGAATCAGTGAATGTACGCATGTTCTTATCATTAGCTTTTAATTAAATGCATTTTAATCGCTATTAAATTATTAGCCTACATCAAAAACTATAATGTATTTCACACATATAGAATGATTCAAAGGCAGGTTCTGACCCGAGTTTCAAACTCTATTGTCACGTTCAGATGTGATTGGTATAAAATATAAATCATCTATCGTAAATTATGTTAATGATGTACAATGTAGATTTTTATCTATTTATTTTTTTATTAATTATAAAAATCATGCATTATCAAAATACAATCAATTGTTTAATTTAATATTTATTAAAAAGGAGAAACATTTGTATATGATTATAATAAAATATACCAAAGATATGGTTTCTATAACGTGTACTCTGTACTCATAATGTATGCGTAGTTTGCATATATTGTGCGCATTGGTAATAGTTACTTTGCACTGCGCACACTGTGTATTTAGGTAAATTATTTAAAATTTGTCATTATTAGGAGGCTAGGTGATTAGAACTTATGTATTACTGAATTTGTTTTGAAAGTTCAGTTGTTTTTAAATAAAGTCAAATATGAACGACAAAAATATTATATTAAGGCCCATGCAAATACATACTTTTTTTAGGGGTCATGAATAGGCAAATTTTTCCATCAACTGTGGACATGAATATTGTTGTATGTAGTAATTTGATAATTAGTGTGTGTAAATAATACAGTGGCAACATACTTCATGTACACATACCTGCATGCACAAGACATTTTAGCAACGGAACGAAATTTACAAATATAATTGATGAACGAAAAATAGATTTATGACTGAGAACAATTCAAAAATAATTTTGAATTATTTGAATTTGTCATCAACTATACTTTGCATCAAAGCACATATTTTTTATACCTATTAAAAATAACCATTTGATTATTCATAAATAAAAAAAAGTTGTACAGCTAGAGACGGTGGAAATTGGTCCATTGTCCTCAGGCAGGATAATAAATTGATACATTTTAAATTTGAAAGCAAAAATAAATCATTGCATTCAAAAAATCTTTCTAGTGACGTTCAATATATTATTTAAAAAACTTGGTTACCATAATAACTATTTATTTGTTATTTTTCCATTTATAAACATTTTTCATTATAACCTGTAGTTTTCTTTTACACTTAAAAGGACGCTACACACTCGTTTTTAAGGGGTTGTGTATAGGAAATTTTAAGAATTTTTAGAAATATCAAAATATGATAATTTATAAATATTTAAATACAATTAAAAAGTAATTTGAAATTGGTACCGTGTCTACCACTTTTTATTGTTGTGTAATTACAATATTTATTAAATAAACATATTTACACAAAAGTGTTATAATGGGTTTTCAAAGTAAAAATCAATGGAGAACAATGTTTTGGAGTGAACCTCATTTTGGTTTTAAAATTTAATAGGTAATTTAAAAAAAAAGTTATTGTAGTTTAAAAGAAAAACTATTTTAAAGCAATAAATGAAAAATCCCAAATGAGATTCACAAAATTCATCAAAAATTTTGTTCTCTATCGATTTAATAATAGGTATTTTAACTCTAAAATTACTTTATGAATCAGTTATTACAGCTTCACAGAAACATATTTTTATGGCTGAAAATTATCGGTGTAGAGTCCTCTTAAGACAACTATTATAAAAAAATAGGAGCAATAAAAGTAACCAAAATTTCACCAGGTGCTGAGGTAGTTTTGGTGAAATTTGTTGAGGATTTGCATTGATCATACCATATTAACAGTGTTGGGTAGTAACATAACAAACGTTCCTCGTTATTGTAACGTAGTTACTTTTTCAAGTAATGTTATAGTAACTTCATTATTTAATTTTTGTAGTAACGTAAGAGTAATTACGTTAGTTATTTGTAAGTAACTTTGTAAAATAATGCAATATATTTTTATAATAAAAAATAAAATTCATTCTAATAAATTTGTCTAAAATTGACGATACCTCCCCCTGCAAAAAGTAGATATTTTAACAATTATATGATTTTATAATAGGTAGGAGTAAGCATGATATTGAATTTCATAATATTTATCAGATGATTACCAGAAAAAAATAAAGATATTTTTGACATTTTATTTATTATTTTCATTTTTACCTATTTAAAAATGTTAAAAATAACGTCATTTTAACTAGTTACTTTAGAATTAAAAAAGTAATGTAACACTATTACTTTTGTATTTAAGTGATGAAAAAGTAATCTAGTTAACCTTTTAATTTTATAACTAGTAACGTAACTTAGTTACTTTTTAAGAATAATTTACCCAACACTGCATATTGATATATTCCAATTTGGAAGTTATGATATTATGTTATTATGGTTCTACTTCTGAGTTTTGTTAACGAAAGTAAGTTAATATTGCCATTGATTATAATCAATGATATTATTTATTGTAATAATTATTTTACCCAAATTTATGAAAACCAACTATAATATTAACCATTTGATCATGAATTTACTATATTGTGTCATACATTGCACATCGAAGTATGCACACACCAATTATTTTTACCATTTTTATTTACACATGTGTCTAAATTTTAAACCGTGTTAAAACGTACATTGAAAATATACACTACGCAACATGTGGAGTGTATGTTATACGAACCATACCTTAAGTATTAAAATTTTTTACAAAAGTATTGTGAGAATATTAAGTAATAATTGTTTACAAATTTCAAAAAAGAGTAATAGTATAGACTATTGGGAATGTATGTATATATAATAATAATAATAATAATAATAAATGAATACATTAAAATAAAATATATAACAAATATTATATTTAGGTATTGTTTAGAATATAAAAGTATTTATATCACCTAAACTTACAAATCACTAAATATGTTTCTCGGTGGTTCCCATGTACTATTAGGTCTAGTACTCACATGGGGTAGCTGTTGTTCTACATCAGTAACATCAGTAGTATTATTTGTAATATAGCTCTGATAGGATCGATCGATGGGATCAGCATTATCCAACAAATAAGATTTCATGTTATCTTTCCGAGACGGTGGAACTCCTAATAATTCATTGTAAATTATTTTAATTTCCATTGTACAGAAATGTTGATAATTACGTGAACCTATAATAAATTAACTATATACATACTTCCTTCGACATTCTCATTAGTTGGTAGTGATCTTTCTCTATATTTACGTCTCATTTCATTACCTCTTAATTTACGTTCACGCCTTTCTTTTTCTAAATTAAAATATTTATATTAAGCATTAATCAATAGGTATAAGATACAGTATATAATTTACCTCGAACAACAAGCAAACGTCCTTCTTGAATGTAATCGGTTACCAAATCATCATCCTCTAGGAACTGAGGAAACCCTAATATGGATAATATTCGTGTTCCAACGTTGAAATATGTTGCCAAACATACAGCAAGTATAAGAGTTGGAAAGTATATATTGAAACCATCACTGATTATTGTAATTACATCCATATGTCCCATTATCTAAGAGAAAAAACTTCATAGTAAATATAACAAACAAAAGCATATTTCATATTATTAAGAGCATGTCAGTGTAAACAATTTTCAATGAAAAATTAATTTTAGCATTTCTCATTTTTAACAACTTATAAACATAAAATGAAAAACAAATTATAGATAACAACATTATCGACCGCTTTACAGAGCTTTTTTTTATGATATTTACACTTTTTTAAAGAGTTATGATTATTAAAAAAAAAAAAATCAATCCACACATCAATAAGATATTGGTAGTTTTTAATTTAAAAGCAATGATAAATCACCTCTTACGACAAAACGATTCTACTAGGGTATAAAAAATGACCTCTTTAAAGCACCAACTAATATGAATTTACTATTAGGAAACTCTTTACCCAAAAAAGTAATAACGTATTTTATAATTTAATGTACTGCTACAGATAAATTATTTACATTGAAATTAAATAAATAATTTATCTAGAAAATCTATAGAATAACTAGTTTTTGTATACAATTCCAGATTTTCCATTAATACAATATTATATTTGAATTTTAATTACAAGTACCATAAAAACTGTTAGCCTCAATTATAACTACTAGGAAAATCAAAATTAATCTGAATATTTTAGGTTACATTGGTATGTTGAATTTATGCACAAAAATGTGTAGATAATAATATTTAATAGAAAATAAAACAAATACTAAGTACAGTAGCCGTCAGATAACTGGTATGGTGGCGGCGGAACAAAGACAGGTAAATATATAAGTAAATTGTTTCCCAAACTAGTTTTTCTGCTTGATCTCACCTGGAAGCTGTGCTATGTTATTTATTGTGATAGATAGAAAACTAATCAATTAAGCTGGAAGCAACTACCGTTATAACCGTTCTAAGTTATCTGGTGACAAATGTTGTACTAAGTAATATGTTTAATAACTAAGAAATCTTTTTTTTTTTTTTTAAATAACAAATTTCTCATCTATAATTATTACAAAGTTATATAAAATTTAATTTTACCTGGGTATAGTTGGTTTCTAGAATACGGCTCTTGATTACATGACTATCCATGTGAATGAGTCCAAGAAAATTTAAACACATTGGCGATGTCAGACGACTCAATAATCTACAATTCATTACAATAAATATTTAATGAAATAAATTTCAATTAATATTGAATCTAGAAAATACTTACAGTCCAAAAAATATCAAACTACTTTCAGTGGTCTGATGATTTGGCGCCAAGTAGTAAATGTTAAGCAATTTTATCTTAAATATAGTTGAATATGTACAATATGCCAAATAAGCAATGGAAATTGTAGATAACACCTAATAACAACAAGATGATGAAAATCAACATTTATTTTAACAATGAACATTTTCTATTCAAACTCAATAATATTTATTTATTTACCTGTATCATTACATAATCGTTGTGTTGTTTGGCCACATTGACCATGAGAGCAAAAATAGAGAGCACAGGTTGTTTTTTGAAAAACGTCATTTCAGACCATACAATTATAACTGAGAGCATACCGGTTATCACTGATAACGTTTTAAGCATCATAGGATGTATACGACACCACCAATACCATTCTAAACATGAATCAGCACATAATACAAAATAAATAAATTATTGATGATGAATATTTTGTAGATATTTTTTTTTTATTAATTTTTAAGTACCTACAACAATGCTAATTGCAATGTGTAATTTTTGAAATATATTTGATGTAAAAAAGTTTAATGTATTTGAAAACACATGTAGTACCTATATATGTGTAATTTACAATTTTGTAATTGAGTTTGTGAATTATAAATACACATGAATTAAATTTTGCGTACTTAAATACACATGTGATTAATTATCAGTTTGCATTTTCTTTGGTGGTAGGTTCTGTATATTGTAAAGTAGAAATATACAACCATTTTAACCTGAAAACTTTTATTTCTTATTCGTTTTATTCCCACACATTGTTTTCTCTGAATCTTTTCATCAATTATATCGATTGGCTAGTTCTGGCTTGTGGTAAACTAAATTTTTTACAAGGGGAGTAAATCTCAATAAATTATAATCCAATTTTTTATGTCAATATTTTATACATACTATATACATCTGAAGCTCCATTTAAAGGGGGCAAATAGGGATAATTACAAAACAAAAGGCTAATCTCTATTCAAAATCAATTTTATAATTCCCAAATAATGATAAAGAAAAAAATACAAAGATTGCTACATCGCCCACCCCTGATATTACAGGTGAATTTAAGTACACAAATTTAATATAGGTACATAAATAAATGTATATGGTATATATATGTAATTATAATTACACAATTAGTCATGCATGCATATTTTTATTTTACATGTACATAAAGTTGGACAGTATCTGATAATAATCATAAAATACAATTGTATTTTATATCTTATATTATCAATACATATTATAAAAGTGTTTTATATCATTTTATACATATAAATACAAGATATATTAAAATACAAATTATACAGTATGTAATTTAGGTATTTAGATTTTGAGTGAAGAGAGGAATGTATTGGTTTTAAGACTATGTGTTTTTTTTTTGTCTGTATATATTTTTGTAGGTAGGAGTTGAGTAGGAGTTTTGGAGTAAATAGATTTTTTAATAATAAATTGGTTCTAGTTGGTACTTTGAAGAGGTAATTTTTCCAGTAGTTTACTTATGCGTTATGTATTTACTATGCGAATTCTAAAAATCAATATTTTAAATCTATTTTTAATTTAAATCGTAAAACAAGTTTGCAATGCAGAGTCTCCTGTTCGTAGAGGAACTGTCGATACCTAATCTTCAGTTAAGGAGCATTTGGTTGGCTATTTCTTACTATACTAACCATAGTATTTTAAACAAGTTCTAGAAACCAAGGCTGGGCATTAACAAGTTAAAAGTTAATATTAAGTTAAAAAATCAAGTTAATTTTAAATAAGTTACATAACGCATTACTTTTTTTCAAATTAACTTAATAAGAAGTTACTTTTCTTGAAAACTTAACATGTATTGATAACTTTAAGTTAACTTCATGCAAAAATATATTAATTTAATTTAATTTTCTTCGAAGAACAATGCAATTTTGTGAATGAGGTTTTTACTTTTTAGTATAGGAAATCTTACTAATTCTACTATTTAGATATATTATTGTCTAGACTTTATATAAATATATAGTTTTATAAGAAAACTATAGTATTACTATAATTCATAGCTTTTATTATCTTCGCATTATTTTTATAATATTTATATGTCATGTAATACTGTTCTTTTCGGAAATTTACAATCATGAAAACATGTTTGTTTTATTGCTCATGCGACATAGGGCAGTTTAGTTATTGCGCCAAAACTGTCAATATTTTTGTATTGATCTATATTTTATTAATTGTGGTGGGTATTGTCTCAATCAAATACTGAATTGAAAATATTCAAAATATTGAATATAGAACAAAAATTATTGCATTTATTAAATTAGTTCCATTACGGCCAGTATAATGTAATACAAAAAGTATATTATTATTTTAAAAAATATTATATATATTTTTGAAAGTTTGTTGTATCTTTTACATTCCTATCTTGTACCTTTACTATATATAAAATGTATTATGTATCAAGTATCAAGAAGAAACTTTTTTTTTAATATTACCCAATCCTGTATGTACACATGCATTTTTAAAATAGGTATATGAATAAGACAAAAGACTCAAATAAATACATTTTAAAATTATTTAACTTACCAATTGTTGATGTGACAGCATAACTATTCAATTTTGAAGGTGTATTAAACATTTTTTTAAATTTTCGGTCTCTAGATGTCATGTTTGAATTAATGTCCTCTAAAAAAATAGCTCTTTCTAGCATTAAACTACCTTGAGTGTCTGTACGTTGATACATATGTACAGCAACTATTAACTAAATTAAAAGATATAGTTTTAAAATAGGTACCTATAAGCAATTAAGACTTAAAGAGGACGTAGCACCCGCATATGCTGTTTCTGTCTATCTAATGGGCAAAATAGCAAAATTATAATATGCAAGACAATAAATGTGGTGTCTATGTTAAAATTAGAGTTAAAACATCTAATACAAATTTTAAAAAGGAGAATGTTTTCTAGAAAATGACATCCGTTTTATAAAATATTATGTATCAAAGAAGTTACAGCGTTTTGAGTTTTTCTTTTTTTAAAACGCTGTAATATTTTTGATAAACAATATTTTACAAAAAGCATATGTAATTTTCTAGAAAATATTCTTTTTAAAATTAATTGATAATAGGTATTTTAACTCTAATTTTAACGTAGACACTATATTTACATTGTTTTTCGTTGTGTAATTTTGCTATATTGCTCATTAGATAGACAGAGACAACAAATGTGAGTGTGACATCCTCTTAACTATAGTATACTTTTCAAATAATTTTATAAAAATATTAATGAACTTATTATTCCCTATATTTCCTATACATTTAACATATTATCTAAGTTAGAAGTATATAAGTAGTGGTAGGTTCATAGTATTATAATATTATTCTATAAATATTAAATATATTATTATCATTTAAACCTTTAAGTATATATTATGTAATAAAGTATGTATCTACATATTAAATATGATATTGTAAATTATAATTAAGCAATTTACTTTTACCGTGCTTCATTGTAACATTGATGTCACACACTATTAAGTAACCATAGCAACATTCTATGCATATTGTTTAAACACAATTTCTTCTTATATATTATTTTATTCAGATGAAAATGGATAAATTAAGTAAGCCCCAGATTATTATTCATAGAGAAAAACAAGTTGACTATCAATTGAAAGATTGTCAATGGATTCATAACACTGCCAAGTTCATAGGAGTAGGTGGAAAACCAAACTTAAAAGGTGTTATAAATATTTATGCACTGAATGAAAACAACATTCAAGTTCTCCAAGAGTATGAGAAGCCAAGTTCTATTGAATGTGTTACTTTTCGATCCAGTTTAATTAATAAAAGACACTTGGCGACTGGGAACTATGAAGGCACCCTAGAAATTATAGATTTGGAACATTCGGCTAAATCAATTTACACTGTAAAAGCGCACCAAGGCCTTATATATGGCATTGATGGTATTGGTGGACTTGGAATTGGATGTGGAGCTCCAGAATTAGTGACAGGTATTATTTTATTATTTAGTTCATTATAAACTAAAATTATCAGTTTCTTATATGATTATAAAAAAAATATTTATAGGTGGAAAGGACGGATCAGTGAAAATATGGGATCCAAGAGAAAAACTACCAGTTGCGAAAATGGAAACGGCGGTTGGTGCTACAAAGAGAGATTGTTGGACAGTAGCTTTTGGAAATGCTTACAATTCAGAAGAACGAATTGTATGTGCTGGTTATGATAATGGAGACATAAAAATGTTAGATTTAAGAGCAATGGCATTACGCTGGGAAACTAATGTATCAAATGGAGTTTGCAGTTTAGAATTCGATAGAAGAGATATTAAAATGAATAAACTAATAGCCACAACGATTGAATCTCATTTTTATGTATTTGATACTAAAGTTCAGCACTCTACAAAAGGATTTGGTTACATAAAAAATAATACACATAAACATACCATTTGGACAGTCAGGCACCTTCCCCAAAATCGAGAAATATTTACTACAACTGGAGGAAATGGTTCAATATATTTGTGGAAATATAAGTATCCTGAAGAGAGATGTAGAACTGAATCTGATGGTGATATGATAACAAATCCAGGAAAATTACAATTGATTCAGAATCAGCTCGTATCAACCCAACCAATTAATAATTTCCGATGGTGTCCAGGAAAATTAGGACTTGCAGTGTGTACATCATTTGATCAAAACATTAGGCTATTAATTGCTACAAAACTTAACTTATGTTGAGCTAATTACTAATATTTATTTTTTATGATTTATTAATTCAACATATGAAATATATTATTCTTTTTTTACTTGTTTATGAAGTCGAGTTAGCATTCCAATTGAAGGAGGCGTCGTATGATTTCTTGAATTTAATCTGACACTTTTCAAAAATTCGCGTTGATCCTCAGGAACTTTTTTCAAAATTATTTGAAAACAGTCATACAATGGATCATTTGGGCTCATACTGAGACTTACACTTTTTATTGACTAAAATAAAAATCCAAATTTTGGTTTAGTTTTCACATTGATTAATTTTCAAATTGAAAATATAATGTATATGTAGTCACCTCAAGAACATCTTCTAAAGCTCCTTCAGATTCTAATTTTTCTGTATTAAGCTTGGATAACTTAAAATATACTTTTCTTAATGTATAATCAATCTGACTAGACCGCCATAATTCTCTCGGAATGTCAACTAATGCAATACCTAACAATAATATTAAAAGGAACAATCCCCAAGTATTACTAGCAGATGATGCAATTGCCTTTAATTTTTGCCTGAAATACAAAAAAAGAAAAATAACATTTTAATACTGATATTGACAATAGATTAGACTGGTAAGAATATGAATAAATACATGTATGTAATATATCTTGAAATGCATTATTCTATTATTGACCAAATTTGGAAACAATGTTATTTTTTGCAAACAAATTGGTTATTTGCACAATGTACATACATAACTAAATTATTTTAGGACAACATGTGCATATCATTTACAATTGAAATTATACTAAATATGGTTGATGTACTCATCCAATGTTATATAAAATCGTAGTTTTACAACCACAATTTAAATGTTTGTAATTTTAAAATAAAATAATTTTTAAAGTACTACATTAATTTATAATATTTAATTTTAATTATATTCATAATGTAATGTCAAAATTATGTTCCAGTAAATTGTATGGACTATACAATGTACATATATGATATATTATAATATTATATATTAGATTTGTATTTTTTCATTATATAAAATAAATAAATGTTATAATTACCAGTCTAAATGCACTCCAGGCTTGAGAGCAATGTAAATTATAAGTATTGTAACAATTATCGATAATGTACTATAATAAAGTGTATTGCTTTTGACAGCATTTTTTAATTTTTCTTTTAATGTAAACTCTCCAGATTTCACATAGTACTGCATAACTGGCATGATGAACCTATACATTTTTAATGTAAAATAATTGTATAATATATTATATAACATGCACACCTATTCCAAATATAATTTATAAAAACCAATATCCAATAGTGTTAAATATAAAATGTAAAAATATAAAAATGTAATTTGTTTATAGTGCATAATAATTAATATAGTAGGTACTGCTTTTAATAAGACAAAATTAAATAGAATGTTATTTTTAAAATACCTAAGTATATTTTACTTTGATAAGTACAGTCACCATCAAATAAATTAACTTGACGGTGATGAAATAAAATTGGTATTTTTCAGTAATGGTTTCCCAAATTAGATTTTCTGCTCAATCGTCAAATGTCACCGTCCCAGGTAGTTCATTATGATTAACGTAAAAATTAAAATTACCTAATGGCCAATACCAGACGCATGGGATCACTAGCTAATGGCGATTATGACGCTGCCGCCGCCGTGTCAACTTATCTAATATTAACTGTACATACTATGGGTATACTATGTAATAACTACTATTTATTATTATTAATAATACCTACCCTTCATTTCTTAACAAAACAGTAAATTATCAAGGCTATGCAAGTTATTTATTTTTTTAAAATAATTTAAGTCAGGTAGGTCGTTAAAAATAAATAATAACTAAGTAAAGTTAAAAGTTCATTCAAAAATACATAATTTGAATTAAATTATTATTTGTTAATTAAAAGTTAATATTGTTATATTATTATCTATTTTACTCAATAAATTATTTGTTGTATTTCAATAAAAAATTTTCTTTCTAAAAATGTTTGTATATGAAGTATTGATGTAACATTATAACACATTAGAAAATTCATTTGTATAATAACTAAGTAAATTATAAATATCACAATATAATTAAACAATTGAAAAAAAAAAAAATAAATAAATATTTAAAATATCAAAAAATAATCAACTTTATAAAACATAAATCATTAAGTTTAAGTTAAACTGCTGTAAAAAATATTATTTAAAAATGTATTTTATAACTCTTAAACCAATTACTATCCAGCTGTGTAAATTACCTACCAAACAAGATTGTAAGTCAAAATATCCAAATTTATTTTACAGAAAATAATTGTATAGGTACATTATTAGTAATATTATATAGGTAATTAATAATTAATTATTTATATATAACAATCTTATCTTACAGATATATTAAACTTATAATAAATAAAAAAACATAACAAATAATCTCGCATATAATATAGGCAACAACTCGTATGGATAATTTTAGAAGGCAGTTCATATATATTTTTGAACAATTTGACTATTTTTAAATTAATTTTGAATTATTAATAATATTTAACAAGTAGGATTTATAGCAACATATAGAAATTGTTGAAAGTAGGTAATAATAACAAATAAGTATCTATGTATAGGCCTGAAATTGATAGACATGCATATATGAGTAGTTAACATTTAAATAGGTGCATTATCATCCATTTATCATAAAAATTATAATTATTTCTTTAAACTGCATTATATCAAAAAATTACATAAATATTTTATCTGTGGATATTTTGACTGTATATCACCTAACAATACAATTCACCAATCTCAACATAAATAACTACCTATAAAATATACCTATATTTTTTTATAATATTATAAACAAATTTCACAATATTTATTTATATAGGTAGCTACTAAAAATAGTAGTTACTTAGAAATCAAGATTCTAAATATTTATGACAAGGAATTTTAACTTTTAAGATATCAATAATTTAAATTATTAAGTTTCTAAATATTAAGAAATAAAATTATAATCAATATATTTTATATACCATGTTAATAATTGAGAAGTCCAATAAACGACTCTCCACATATTTGGTAATGTAGAATCTGGCACATAGCTCCAAGGTTTTTTACATGTTGATTCTTGACTAGAATTTGTGATATTTTGGTAATGCTCATCTTGAATACATTTACGATAAGCTGCCTAAAATTTAAAATAATAAATGATAATAATAGGTACATTTTGCAAATATGGTAAATTCAATACTTACTAAAGATATATCGATGGGAAGGACAAAAATAATTAAAAGAGAAAAATACCAAGCAATGAGCACGGCTGATGTGACAACAATATTTTGAGTTTTCCAATTGCCATAACGATTGAGTAATACTGTTGTCAGAACAAAGGCACATATAACTTCGGCGCTAAATATTCCCACAGTCATTTTAATTGTAATTTAATCATCTATTCGATATTTTTTTCTCGGCTTCTGATTGCATCTTTTGTAATTTTTCTAGTGTCATCGATTTCAATGGCATTAATTTAGGTTTACACAGTATCAATTTCGAAGATTCTTTATGATGCAACAGTCCAACTTTTGGTACAAAATGTTTTATAGATACAGAATTTTCTAATACTTGTGCAATATTTTCCACGGGCAATTCAGGAGATGGTTTATCATTCTGCATACCAACTAAAATACATACACATATAAAATGTATTAATAAAATATTAACATTCTTAATAGATATTTATAAAACCAAAATTTCAATAGATATTTTGTATTTAGGTACATAACATTCCTATTCGACAGCAGAATATACAACTGAATAAATCAAAATTAAAATTATCTCCCTATATCACAATGTCTATTTATTTATTTATCAATATAACAATTTATTGTAGGTAGGTACCTATAATAATAATAAAAGCTTACTTACATTTATTGATTTTAACATATTGTTATGTACCTAAACAGGTTTCACCTTCAAAGAACCAAAAACTATTAATAGTGTATAAATAAAACATAATTCAACAAAAATTTACTTTAATTTTAAGCATATTTCGGTAACAAAGTTACCATCTTCAATGATTGAAAAGATTTTTGTCTATGCAGCTATCATGTAGTCAATGTGGTTAAAATTGGATTAAATGTGTCTTGAATAAATTAATTAAATGTCTTAACATATAATAGCACATCCGGAGAATGTTTAAATTAAATTAAAATGTCAGGTACTTTTACTACACAAAACATAAATGGTACGTTGGTAGTTGACAATTGGATATGAAAAAATTAGATGGATTAGGTGGGTTCACTACCTACAACATTTTTGGACGGTGTCTGGTTGAAAGTTAAACGAATTGAATACAAAAAAAAAATAAAACTTCAATATTGGTTGACTCGAAATCTACAAAATTAAGTTCTACAGAATAGCTAATACTTAACTACAATCTTTCTTTATGTTATATTATCGAAATATTATATTTACCGAATTGTAACTAATGAATCGATGAACAGAGTATAACATCAATAGTCGATATAAACGTGTTGTAGTTCTACTACTATTTAAATATCTACATAAACATTTACTAAAATATTTTCAAAAAAGGAAAATAGAGATTTCTCGGTGTTTGACTAGTATCAAAAACGACACGATAATATTCTTGATTTTTTATCTTTAAACAAATTTACAAATAAAAATTCGTTTTGTTTTGTATTACGTATTAAATATTTTGGTAGTCGGATAACACGTTTTCAACCAGATACTTAAAAATTTTGAACGGATACGTAACTCGGATCTCGAACTATAATATAGTTGGCAATTTCATTTATTAATATTTATAATAGATAACGCTATCGGGATGTCTTTGTGATAATAATATGACATGAACACCTAAAGAGAACCATAGAATGAAGAGAACTCTAGGGGTTTTTGGATTAGGATTACTGTACAATAATAAATCAATAGATGGCGTGCCTGTCGTAAACGTTTCATAACAATATTATATTGTATTTTATGTACCTATATATTTCTGTATTTTCAACCATGGTCGTGACCACGATTTTTATTATTATCGTATCACTCGCAAAATAATTAATTCAGCTTTGAAAGCACTCATCGTAAGAACTCGACGTACGAAGTCTCAAAACTAAATAATTAGGATTTCAAAGTATAAAACAACGCTATACTCCAGATCTGCATTTATTATAGGTAGGGTGACCATATTTTGAAAATTAAAAAAACGGGACAACAATAAAAAAAAAAGGTCATTCGTCAATTTTCTGTCAAACATTTTGTAAATCGGTTTGAAAAACGACAGATAAGTAAAAAATGGGGCTAAAACTGAACTTCACTTCCAAAAGCTAGACAAAAAGTGTCCCGTTTAAAATTTGTCGGGACAACGAGAAGTAATCCTCAAAAACTGGACAACCCTTTATAACTTAAAACTTAGTCTTTTTAAAGTAGGTACTATACTTTCAAAAATCAAATAGTAGATTCAATAAATATAATTGAAAACAATATCGACATATTAAAAACTTCATCTGAATATTCAATTGTACAATGTATTTCAGCTGATTTAAAACATAATAGGTACACAATTATCCAATACAATTGTACAAAAATATGGAAATATGTCATTCATTCTTAAAAATTTTGAATTAATACCAGGTGAAACAACCATAATTAAAACAGAACATAGAACGATATATCATTTAATTACTAAAGATAAATATGCGATTCACCTATTTCATACTTAGATCTTTTTCAAAATCTATGTAACCTAAAAAGTTCTTCCATAAAAGATGGATACGAATATATAGCGATATCTAAAATTAACATAACCAATGAACAATTAGAATAGGAATCAATAAAAATATGACATTCGAAATATTTGATAAAGGTAAAATAAATACACTTGTAAGTAATTTCGACAATGAATATGAAAATAAAAATATAAAAATAAAGTATAAAAAATATACGTAATTTTACTATAAATACAATTAATATCATGAAAAAGAACAAATACATGAAGACGCATAGGAACACAAATATATCCTATACTTATATAATGTTTCTAATCAAGTAATCGATTTAAATAATATATATATATATTCATGTAATATATTAAACATATTAGAACCAAATGTTGGTGTTATATAATATTTGCATTTGAAAAGATTCATATGGGGATGACAATTTAACATAATATATATAAACAATATAAATATAAAATAAGAGTATTATAAAAGTACTAATATATATACTTTGCCTGGATATTAAATTAAAGCTAAAAACATCTGACTTTTACCACATAACAAAAGCAAATGAAGAAAAAAATATAGTAAAAGGTCTTTCTACAGAGAAAAATGTACATGAAAAATATATAATAAAATCTAAATATTATAAATTGGTAAATAAAGATAAAATATTACTAAATAAAAAAGTCGATACATATACATGAAAATAAATAATATAGTATCAAATCAATGAAATATCATATTGTTTATTATATATTAGGTACATATTGAATATTACAAAACTTATATTTAAACATCTAACGTTACCTAAATACAGAAAATCATTTAAAAAAATATAATATATTAACATACCAAATTCCAATTTGTAATTATAACTTTAATACTATAGTTATACCTAACTATACTATATTATATATAAAATTACTTTTATCGAAATAAAATATAGATAACACAATTATTATTCCAGAAAATGTAATTCAAAATGAAAGTTCAGCCCGGTATATACCTCTCTTAACATGTCATATAATTACAATTAAAATTATAATTTCCATATAATATTTGCATATTTTAATAAAATTAATTAAAATATACTTTAAAATTAATCTAACATATAAAATAAGAAAAAAAAGACTAATTACACTTCGATCAAATTAAATGTTACATAAAAAATTTTATTCAAATAGGTATTCATTATCAAAATTCAAAACATTTAATTTTCAAATATAATTCCCATAATATTATAATTATATTATTATACAAAATACATGGCAATTACATACAAATATTTTTCAAAATCATATTATCATACTCGTATATAGCATAAATACATCGCTAAAAAATTATAACAAAAGAAAATAATAAAAAATGAATAAGTAATACATAAAATAAATTAATATTACACTATACCTATTATACCTTACATATTATATTATAAAATTAAGACTTAATAACAAAAATACTGTGTTTAATATAACTAATCTTGATATGTAAATACTAGGTACAATCTTAGAAAACTGTCATACTATTTAAAAATAAATTTCTACACACGAAATCAGACTTTATCATACCTATAAAATTTAAATACATATATATTTGAAAATATTTATAGAATATAGATATATGATCAAATTAAATAATTAAATACATGTCGATGATATTATACCATTTTAATTCTACATTTATGTACAAGTCAATTACAAAAAAACTATTCAAATTTGTAAACAGTTTTAACATGAAATACGACAATTATTATTATTTCATTGTAATTAAATAACTATACATAGATATTAAATAATTATGCTTTTAGTACCTATATGGTGTCTACAGCACTTATAATAGTACAATTACTAAAGTATACTTATTTTTATAAACTCAGAAATTATAATATTTAATATGTACCTACTACAATAAAAATATATTTTGACGGTTTATATAATCTAAAATTAATTTATTAATTTATTTTTATTAATATATTTTTAATTAAACCTATACCTAATAACATTTTATGATTGAAAAATAGTATAATATGTATATCTATTATCTATGTACCTATCATCTATTTATGTATGTTATTATGCCAATTAATTTTGTTCTTACAATTCAAAAAATAAATATCAATATATCAAATAAGACAAAATTTGTGAAAACCATTTATATACTTAACAATATTTATATTTTCATATTATATACATTCTATTAAAACTATACAAATCCGATCCAATAACATCCTAATACACACACATGACTTCCTCCCACCCCAAAAAAAAAAAAAAAATCAAAATCAAACACAAACCCAAAAAATCAATAAGAAAAAAAACCCATCCAAAATCATCTTCACAAAAACGAAATATCTCGATACTTATCACCGGATAAAATCCAAAGGCACAAGAAACTACACAATGATGACAATACCAAATTCCAAATCAGTATATAAAAATAAATATATTGAGTATATCAAACGTACAAATATTAAGAATGTATTTAAGCAAATTACTTTATACAAAATGCAAAATGTTTTGGTAAATTCTCGAAAAGAACACTAGTCTGTGTCTGGACAAAATCGCGACAACATCCCGCTCTTTCTTTTTCACGTGACATCTTTAAAATTTAAAAAATACGAAAAACCAAAACTCCGACGATGAAGACCGATCATAGTATTCGGATCTAATCATTGATTAATACTCAAAAATAATCAATAGCCAAGTACCGGATTACCAAGTCTTATCATACCTCATAATTAAAAACATTTCTGAAAACGGCTTCTCCCGATTTTTAAAAACAAGCATTGGACGTTAATCACAACAAACCTTCAATCAAACTTAATCACCCATTACGATGGCTATCAGTTACTCGACCAAGCAACCACAAATGCCATAAAACAGCTATTGAAAAACTGCCAAGCGATAAACGGAGAAACACCTACCGAATGGACGATTAAAAAGAGTAGGTATTACACCAAATAGAAAACAATTATGACTATGGACCGTGGGTGCTAGAAACTATAAAAAGAATCATCCACAACATTCCCATGTTATTTCATCAACATCAAATGCAACACTTTAGAATGTAGCATAGATAGGATATTAAAGAAGGCAAAATTACAACAATAGACAAAAAATACCAAACCGAAAGAAAAAAAATAGCACAATTCAAAGAGTAAAACGAAAAAAAAATCAACCTAAGATCCAACAAAAACAAAAACAAAAGAAGAAATAAAAAAAAACACAACAATCAAACAAAGGTACATAAACAAAAATTGAAAAATACATCACACACCCACATAATCACTCATCGACTTATATTATATTATATTCCTTATAAAATCTACATTAATATCATCCTATTATACTTAATATAATACTTATATTTATATATATATGTTTTTTAAATATATATCGATTGTCATAATCCTGTAAAATATTACTATCTATATATTAATATTGTACTTATGTATTATCATTATGTATCATTTACCTAATCAAAAAAAGTACTTGCATATACATATTCGTATTAACTATCCTTATATACTATATAGCCCAACATATTACTATTATTATTATTTATATTCTATCACTAAAGTGACTACTTATCAAGTTTATATTATATTCAAAAATAATATATATTTATTACAACTGTTATATATATATATATCTATTTAATTAAATAATGATTTACTATCACTTTCACGTGTATAACAATAAATGCGTACTCCATACCTATACCTTATATTATTATCCTATATTAATCACAATATTTTATATTACATATACATAATATACTATTCATATATCCAAATTTATATCAATCATATTTTAATCAAATATTTTATCCTTTATTGTACAATTACTTTATATTATATGCCTACCTATACGAACGGTTTTCAATATTATATAAACATATCGCGATACATATAATACATATCATCATGTATATAAAAAAAAAACATATTGATTGTACTTTATACCTATATGTATACATACAAATGCAAATTATATTTCTCTCTCGATTTGTTAAGGGAATGTCACTGGACCCGACATTTTTTCAAGTAGGGCGGATATATGTAATACATAAATTATTGTATTTATATTGTATAATTATTGTATCGTAATTTCACTGAATAAATGTATTAGGCAAGATGATCAAGTTATCTGCAACGCACATAAAAATAATATATAAATTAATTTCATTAATGAAATAATTAACTAGATACAGTTAAGTTTATAAGAACAGTTTTTTAAACTAGTTACAAGTTAAAAATTAATAAATTGATGAATTAAAAGTTAAAACTTAGTTCACTTAACTCAATTAATCCAAAAGTTAAAGTTAATTTTTTTTATCTTTATTGGTATATTTTCAATTGTGAACCTACATCAAATTATCTTTTAAGAGGACGCCACATACACGTTTTTAAGTGGTTTTTTTATAGGCAATTTTTATAAAATTTTAAGAAAAATGAAAATCCAACAATTTAAAAATATTTTAATATACTTAAAAAGTAGTTTAATAATATTCTCGTGTTAGTTTCATCTTTTTTTATTGTGGATTCGCGATATTTGTTTAAAAAAACCTCGTTCTACTTACCTTCGTACTAGGTTATATGGCTTTGAGAATAATCATAGATTATCATGAATAATGGCAATAAATAAAAGAAATAACTTTTTCCAACTTATGAATGAGATTTTTTTGAAAGTATTTAAAATCTGTAATGGTTGATCCTTTAAAAATGCCAAAATTTTACAACTTCAAATTGCTTATGAAATATAAAAAGTTAATATTAAACAAAAATGGCCGAGTTAAAATGTAGTGAACGTTTCCAGCTAAAAGCAATTAAAAACAGTTAATAGCTAAAAAATTACTGTAAAAATAATTGATTATATGTGCATTATTATTTATTTAATTGATGAAAAATAAAAATTAAATTAAATTTACTGATATAAGTACCTAATTATAATATATAGCTTATTCAACTATTTTTATTTATATTAATAATTATTAATTAATATATGATTTATTCATAAAATTTACCTACTCAACTCTCCTTCAATTGTGTAAATTGGCAGCATACACTGTCGAATATTGACTGCGAATTCGAAGTTGAAGTCAATATATAATTTAGGTGTATTATATAATTGTAATTAATAACAATACGTAATGATATGAACTATTCTTATTATCTCATCAATGGTTTATCTTATATACCTATATAAAGTAAGACGTATTTCTTACAAAAGTATGTAGACACCTACAATATTATCTACAAACGAATAAGACGTCAAAATTATTACCTATATGCGAATTGTAATTAGTTTCATTTAAAATTAAAAATTATACAAATGTACTGCGACGGTGTTCGTTAATTTTGTTTCTACTGAACTTTGTAAATTTGACTACATACAATTATGCGCGGAGCAAGGGATTTAGTAATTTTTCAATGATGTTTATATTTATTTTTCTGTAAACATTTTTTCGATCAGAATGCTTATCCCTATTGTTATATAAGTACATACGCAATTCGCACATATCCCGTAGTAATATTTCATCTATGAAATAAATACTTTTCTCAGCCAAATTCTATTTAAAATAATAAAATATGGGAACATAATAATGATAGTTATATATTAGTACTTATATAAATATAAGTATACTATGCCCAGTTATTGTAAATATATTTAAATTGTATTATAATTAGTAAGGTTACACTCAATTCTATATATTGCTTGGTTTGTTCATACTGTGAATATATACTGAATGTTTGAATATATATCATAACTATGGTGGTCATAGTCATACTTACACTAAAGCTCAGCTCCGCTCAGAATTATTTATCTCAAATGCAATGATTTATCATTGTTTTCAAATGCAAACATCTACCAATAGAATCCTATATATCCACAGATACATTAACAAACATAACTTTATATAAATAAACTTTTTTAGCTAAAAAAAAAAAAAACAATAACATTAAGAACCGCGCAAATGTAGGTTCGACATCTACGTACTATACTAAGTTAACTATCTGGACATCTATAGTGTTCTATAATATATAAAAATGCATTTTTTTTAGGATAAATATAAGATTTTTAGACGTTTATAATTTATTTATTAATTTTATTTTGTAATATAGCGTGCAAGAATTATTCAGAACTCATTTTTAAATATGTCCCTCATCCAATACGGGATAAAAACCAAAAAAGGTAAGAGATTGCGTTGATATAAAGCCCTTAATTGTTGGTGGTGAAAAAGCCAAACCAAAAGAGTTTCCACATATGGTGATTATGAATATAAGGTGTCATACTAATTACTAGTACTATTCATATATCACATTTGCAGGTTGTATTGGATTATAATGAAAAGCCGGATAATAATTTGTCTGGGTGTTGCGGAGGATCGTTGATCAGTAAAAGATGGGTATTAACTGCGGCTCACTGTGAAATGTCTAATTTTTCGTAAGCAGACAATGATGTCACGTGAATAATAATATTATGTTTAAAAATTATTTACTACCTATTTTAAAAGATTTGCAACCTGGGCAGGTGAAATTTACTTAAAACAAAAGTTCAAGAATCCTTTTTCCAAAGACTATAGAATAGATCATCGTATAATACATCCGAATTATAATGCTATATTGAATGTTTACGACAATGGCCTAGTTTACACCGTGTACTTGATACGCGTACCAAGCATTTAATCCGCATTAAGGTTTTGGTGTAAACAGGAGCGTGTCCATATAGTCTGATACGATCGAGCAAGGCGTATCAGACCAAATTCGAGGCGCACCAAACACAAAAATCATTTATTTAAGGTTATGTTTAATTTGCTTGTTGTTTTTTTCGTGTTTTTTCTGGGTGATAATAGCAGAAATTTAAATTTAAATATCATACTTCTAATTCTATATAATTCCAAATAATTGAATGTTATGTTTTGATAACAAAAAGATAATACGCTCGGTGTAAACATGGACGTATCAAACGTTTGATGCAGACCTGCTTGGTGCGTACCAGCTTAGTACCCGTGGTGTAAACTAGGCCAATATTACGTTGTTTCGTTTATCAGAGGATGTCAAATTCTCAGCGTATGTACGACCTCTGTCTCAATACGAATCAATCGTTAGACTCTCCAAAGTTAGTACCTAGCTACTGGTTGGGGTGGTTTCAATACCGGTTAGTTTTTTAACTTATAAAATTACATATAGAATATAACCCTACATGTAATGAATTAAAAACGTTTAGTCACTATGCCTAAGTCAGATTTGTTAAAAGTAACATTACACTATGTCCCGGCAGACAAATGCAATAGTGTGTACAGTGATAAAGTCAAATTACCGCGCCGAATAGATGATACCAAATCACTATGTGCAGGCGAATCATATAGCGGAAAAGACACTTTTTAAATATATTAATTCATTATTTTGATAACTTTATAGGGTGTTACCGGTAGTTCACTTCAAATAGCACATCCGAATTATACATTATGTATACACAAGTAGGAATAATATCGTTTAGGCCAGGGCCTTGTGGTGGAAAAAATGCAACATCTCTTAACACGAGAGTATCAAATTACATTTCCTGGATTGAACCTATTGTCTGGCCAAAATAATAATAGACACCTTATGAAAAATGTTCTATCGGTGACTGGCTAGTAGTGAAGCTTATATGACTTTAATAGACACATATACAATATACCTATATAATAATAGATATCATAATTTGAGTATTCCATTTTTAAATAGATATATTATATTTTATTTATATTTATTTTATAAAACATAATGTTAATATATATATATATTATTTTTATAATAGCCATGATTATTTATTTATTATACACCTATATAGTTAATCTATTTTACAAGAATTAAGTTTTTTTAGAAATTACATAACATCAAATGTTTTTTTATTTATTTATTTATTTATTTAACGCCAAACGGCAATTCAAAAGAAATTATAATAGTGGAGTACATAGAATAGATTAAATTTAACAAATAGTGATATTAAGAGAATACAATAATAATAGTTATAAATTATGATAAAATAATAACATTAGTATATGAAATAACCTAAGTAATAAGTAATTAATAAATAAAAAGTAAAATATGAAATGTATAATTAAATTAAAAACCTAAAGAACCCAAGGTCTTTGACACAGGGAACACGCTCAAGTATGGAATCATTAAGGGTGTAGGGATGGACAAAGATGGTTCGTTTTCTACAAAAAGATATTAGATGGCACTTATTTAGATTTAGCGTAAAAACAATTCGCTGGGTTTAGAGACAAAAAGAGTCGAAATCAGATTGGAGTTGAAGGCAGTCAGAGAGGGAGGTAATTTTAGAATAAATTTTAATGTCATCAGCAAAAAGAAGAACTTTAGAGAAGGAAATACAACTGTTAATTGAGTTGATGTAAAGAATGAACAGAAGAGAACTAAGATGTCCACCTTGTCCTCTAAATGTCCTCTAAAGAGGAGGAATAAAAGATACACAAATGAGTCTCGACAGTTAAAGAGCATACGTGAAGAAATACCATCAGGGCCATTAGAAATGTTGTGTTTTAAGGAGTTAAGGGCACTATGCACATCATCAAGAGTAAAGTAACAATTAGAAGGAAGTTCATAAGGGTCTTAAAAGTCAATAACAAAACAATTTAATATAATTACATACGATTTTATAAATAATATTTACATTAACCAATATAAATTTTAAGTATAAAAGCCAAACAGTAAGTAAAATAAAATGAAATCACCATCACTCTACCTTTAAATTTTAAGACAGCTTCAATAACCACAGATAGTGGAATTGCAGGTTTTTGTCCAGATATTTCGATAATTATAAATAATCAATTACAAACTAATGCCGTATTTTACATTATCAAACCATTATACTTTATAAAAAAAAATAATACAACATAATTTTGTGGTAATATACTAACGATTGTATACTTTTTTATAGGCAAACAATGAAATATCAAAATAATTTCGAAAAATCAAAGATTGCGTATGACTTTTTTTGCAATTTTGTAATTTCAATATTTAGTTTTACTTTCTATAATAATAATATATATTTTTTAAAATGGCAAATATTATTTTATCCTCAAAATTAGAAAGTATTCGTTTTAACTGTATTTGTTAAATATAGTTGAAAATATTTATCTGTTTTTGGTTTTAATTTTTGACAGTAGGTATATTAGATATGTATAATGTACATTGTACACTATAGGATAACTAATATGTAACGAGACTTATTGTATTCTGACAATAATAAATATCTGAGTAAAGATATATAAATAGTATATTTTTTTTAATAAAATATTTTATAGTACCTATGTAAATATAGAAAATAAATAAATGGTCAATATTGCGTATAAATTGCAGGCAAATAACGTATATAATCATATCATTAAATATGTGTACGATTGTAAATGTAATCACGTATACTCTATTATGATATTATTGGAATTTTGGTGTTTCGGTAATAATAATAAATTCCATGTTTGGAAACATAATTTGTTTTTTGAAGACTGCGTCCTGTATAGGCAATTCAGGGGTATTGCCGTCCACCTGGTTTGTACCGAATCATTTAAACTAATTTTGCTTGTTTTCTACTAAATATATATTATAATTTGAATTAATAATATTATACTTAATGTCTTGCAAGATTATAAATTATATGTATGGGATTACATGAGCCTTTAAAGAGATTATTCTTTAAAAAAATAATGTAGTTTTAGTTGTTTTTGAAAAAAAATTTTGAGAACCGGTAAACGGTTTTTAAAATTGTTATGGACACATTTTATTATTCGTAAACTATTGTATTTCTTTTTATAATAACATACAAGTAAAAAAATATTTTATATATATATATATATATATATATATATATGTGGTTTTAACAAAGTTTATATCAACAGGTTAACAATGGTTATATTAAAGGATTAACAATTGATGGGTTAACAATTGATGGTTTAACAGTGTTTATACATGAGGGTTAATAATGAGGGGTTAATAATCGAACCCCGGATGGTGTATCGATGGGGAAGTCCGTATACAGGTTGTTCCGATTCAGTTCCCACGACAACACACTTATGTTGCCGGTCGTCCCTAACATCGTCGCACACACTTATGTGCAAACGGTCCCAGCCTAATCCCGGATAGAGTGGTTGGAGACGTCCGCTTCGATATCGCACCGGTGGGCATTACGGATTGATTCTGCTCCTAGTTCCCGTCGGCAGCTTCGGCGTGGGCAGTTTTGGCTGTGACAGGTGCAGGCCCGTCCCTAGACATTTTCCGCCCTAAAGCAAAAATTTTAATGCCGCCTTTAAAAAACGTAAACGAGAAAAAAAAGTCATCAATTTTTTCTCTAACTATATACCCCTAAAATACCTTTTTTTAAAACGTAAATAACCAAAAAAAAAAAAACTATATAAATACTATACTATATGCTATAAAAATATATAAATACGGTGATGGTCGTCCGTTGTCGATAATCATATTTTTTAATTTTGCCGCCCTAAAGCGAAATTTTGACGCTTTGATTTTTTGCCACCCTAAAGCGGCGCATGACTTGCTTGTGCCCTAGCGACGGGCCTGGACAGGTGGGCCTTCGGTTGTCGGTCGGTCTCGGCTCGGCTTGGTCACGGCGATCGTCGAAGGGCAGCTTGGCTGGTTTCGGCGGTCGCGTTGGTCTGACTTCGGTGGTCGTCGAATGGTGGCTAGACTGGCTTCGGCGGTTGATGGAATACAGACTGGCTGGCTCCGGTGTTGGTACGGATCGCTGGTGTTGAAGTTTCTCCTTTCGGCTGTTTAAGTAATTTGTTATTGAACAGGTAAAAAGAGAAGAGTGTGTTTTTTTCAGCTTTTTGCTTTGTTTTTTCCGTATTACTCTGTTTCAAACTCATATTGCTTTCTCTAGAGAGTTGCATATTTTTCTTGAGAGTGATGAGTTTGATTTTTGGGTTGTGGAAGTTTATTTATCAATCAAGTTTTATTTTGATAGTGGTTTTTTGTATAATCTTTCCTTGGATGAGTTTCTCGATAGGATGCCCGTAATGTGTTGATGGTTTGAAAGTTCCATAATTTTCATCACCATAAGTTTGTTGAATTTGAAGACTTGCCTTAGTGTTTTTATGTTCATCGTTGCTCTTATCGTGTCAATTGAGACGTACCAATCAAGACTGGAGATTTGTCTAAGGGTTTTTGATTGTACCGCTTCAAGTTTTTTCCAATTTGTTTTTGATATGTTGGCCATCCATGCTGGTCCCGCATATGCTACTAAAATTGGTCTAATGTAGGTTTTATATATATACAGCTTCGTGTTCAATGATAATGGGCTGCGTTGGTTTATCATTAGAAACAGTGAATTTTAATTGATGAGATCATCGATGTACTGGAAAAAAAAGCCAAGAAATTTACCAATATTATTGTAAATCATTATGTAAAATAAAAATAAATATTATGTAAATATGTAATGAGTTATCAACGTTTTGTAAAGGGTGGTGTGGGAGCAAAGCCCCCCCCCCACGGATCTACCTTGAAATATTATTTGATATCCCCCCTCCCCCAATAAGGTATTCTGAATTACTCCAATGGTTTTCGATGAGTAAAAGGTATAATATGCCTTACTTCTGTCCACTACAAATTGGTGTAAACCGAAGATTTATCGTATATTATATACTATTCTATTTTTCGACAGATAATTGACTACGTTGTTTATCAAATAATGAATATGATATGAAAAAAAATGGAGTTATACCATTTATACACAACACGCAAGTCTACTATCTGATCCCGGACTGAAGACTGTTCACAAATGTAGATAATCAGGTTGTCTTGGGTTGATGGTTAAAAATATTGATATATATAAAGTGAAAATTTAATAGAAAGATGAATTTATATTCTGGAAATGATATTAGGATATGTTATATTAAGACTGAAGGCAAAAATAATAATAATGAAAACTAATAAAAACTGTGTCGCTGAGACGTTCATAAAGGCCTTTATGAACGTCTATAATAAATTATTATTATCATAAAATAAATTATCTATCATAAAATCACTACCATATTGATTTTAATACTGTCCAAAATAGTATTCGTAAGTAATAGTAGTGTCATAAGTTTTTGATCATTTTCGCTGTCCCTTCGATACTACCGCACCGATTCATCCAGAATATGAACAACTTCAAACAACTACTTTTACAAAAAAAAAAAAAGTTCAGTCTTTTACAACAGAGCGGCTTTACTTATAACGTCCTATAATACACAAGAAACCCGAAAAATATAATATAAAATAATATAATTTCTGTAACATCATATACTAATATAAATAAAAACGTACATAATATAGTAAATTATACTATGTTTGGTATACTCACAAAAATATTACACTTAAAAATATATCACAACTTAAAAAAAAATATATATATATATAGATCATTTATCTCAAATATAAAATCTTTTTTTTCTATTAGCCCCAATGTAATATTATAAAGTCTGTAAATTTTGTTAATATAATTAAGTTTTATCTTACACAAATATATATACTACATACAATAACTTAATAATATATAATTGTATAGTTTTTTTTATATAACTTTTGAAATCACTAACAAAAACAATGAAGTATCATCAAAATAACTTAAATTATTATTATCAAAATACCAACTAGTTGGTTTTTTTAATAATAATAAATTCCATGTTTAGAAATTCAATTTTTTTTTCTTAAGACGGCGTCTTGTATAGGCAATTCTGGGGCATTCCTGTTCTCCGGGTTCTTACTTAATGATATAAACTATTCTGCTTATAATATTATAATATTATAAATTATGTATGGGACTATATGTAAGGAATTATTCTTTAAAAAAAAAAAATGTTTTCGCAACCCCCGCAGATTTTAACTTGTCAAATTAAACAAAAAAATTTAATTTATCATGTAATTACAATTATTTTGCAATTCACATCATGTTATTTATGTTTGATGTTAATTGTGGTTGAAATTTGATGATTGGTTAAAAATTTTTTTAATTTTACATTTTTTCTTTTAAATTATTCATTAGTTAATATTGAATTAATTTTGGATTTGGATATATATTGTAGTTGAGCTGAGCATTAGAAATATTCCGTTTATATTCGATTTTAATATTTAATTAATCTTTCAAAGACTCAACTGAATCATAGGGGCCTGTTGGATAACTGGTGTATTGTATGTATCTTGAATTAAAGAAACTAATCTATGAATACGTATTGTTATAATAACATCGGAAAGTATATATTGTGTAGGTAGTAGCTCTTTATCATACTCACGACCATTTATATTTTAAATCCTTGTTATTTTACATTACGCATGATTCTCATGTTTAAAGTGTAATCCTCAAATTTACACCAAAGTAAGGGCAATTAAGCATGACAAAATATTAGAACATTGGAAAATCGGATTTACAATCTGTAAACAGATTTGAATATGTTAGCTAATCGTTATTTTCAATATATTACTTAAGGGGCCACAACACCAATGAAAAATCAACCTAAAAGCGTGACAAAACTGTGAGACTTTGAAAAGTCAGATTTCAACTCTGAAAACTGTTTTGATTCATCAGTTTGTCTTCTAGAGATTAATCGAGGCCTTTTTCTTTATTACTACAGATAAAAATCTAGTCAATGTTTAAAAATAACGATTTTTAATGATAAATAATTATACGGCAAAAAAAAATATAAAAAATACACGCTTCGATCGATCCCTAGAAGACAAACTGATAAATTCAAAACAGTTTTCAGAATAAAATCCGACTTTTCTAAGTTTCACAGTTTTATCACGCTTTTAGGCCGATTTTTCATTGGTATTTCGGCTCCTTAAGTAATAAGTGTATTAAATAACGATTAGCCATGCCCCTAATGCAATTCTAATGCAATTCTTCGCCATAATTTTTACCTATTCATATTTTATATATTTAACCATATTATTAAATCTATTAATCTTTTTATTATTATATTATTATATTTTTCCTATAGTACATTTGTATTTTATAATAGAACATTTTTGGTTTCTTAATTGTCTTTAAAAGCGTAAAGAAAAACTATCAAAAATCAATAAAAAAAATTATAAATTGGAAAATAATAATTCTAAAGACTGAAAATGTCACCAAATATTTATTGTAGCACAGAAAATGCCCCCTAATTAGGACATACTCACTTTTTTGTTTTTCTGAAAATTAATAAAATAATTTATTGTTCTCTGTAAAAATACACTTTTATATACTTTAAAAATTATGAAAATTAAAAATAGTAAAAAATATATTTACATACAATTTTATGTAATAAAATTAAAAGTATTATAAAATAACTATTCGAAATTTTTTATTTATGTTATTCAAATTATTAATTAATTTAAAACTATTTTAATTATTGCGTAAGAGTATACTTGAAAATTCTACATCAAACCTTCTAACAAAAAAAAAGTTATTGAATTCGTCAAATAGCTATATTACGAACTTACATCATGCCCTTAAACAACCTATATGGACTACCAATACCTATTTATTTATACTATTATTTTTAAGAAGACATCGTACGCAGGGTTTTTTCTAATAATTAAAAAATAACTAAATATATTATTACGGTAATTTAAAAATAATTTTATGTCAATACCATATTATATTATCACTTAATCACAATATTTGTTTTAAAAAAATACACAAAAAAATAAAGAGGATAAATAAAAAAGAAAATTACCTAGTACCCTACGTTTTGTAAGATTTTTAAATATCTATATTTTTAAATAATTATAAATGTAGAAAAAATTAAACTGTCAAAAATAAGAAGTTGATAAATACTAATGCAAATTTTTCATTAGACATTTGTATATACAATGTCCTTTTAAGTATAAAATATCAATTTAATCGATCAAACGTATAAAATTAATTTTTTATTACTGTTTCTAATAAGTAGAGTTTGGATTTTGAAGTAAATTAATTTTTTTTTAGGGGGAGGGATTGATAGAAAGGCAATTCTTGTATAAAAATGTGTTTCATTTAATTTCTATGCTAAAGAAGAAACATAATTTTATCCTTTTTTTTTTTGCATTTTTTCTATTTTTTTTAAAATTTTTTTTTTTTATGATAAGTTCAAAATAAATGGAAATGGCTAGAAAGTAATCACATGTGTGGATCGTGCTTTCAATATATAAGAATATTTTAAATCAGAACCGTTTACAAGATACAGAAGACAATTCATCATAATATATATATATATATGATTGTTAAAGTTTTTTGACATTTAATTGGAAAAAAATTAGACAGGAAGAATGTTGACCCCGCAGGTTTTTCTATTTGGGTAGATGCAAAAAAAATGTATTCATACTTATATTCCTATGAGTACATATAGAAGAACAATTTTCTATTTTTTCTGTTATTGTTTTCGATTTTAAATATTTTCGTAGTTGATTTTTTTGTTTTAATTATTTCGTTTAAAAATTTTGTTTTAAAAACGTTTTCTATCCCTGACTTTTTGTATATTATATAAAGATATGACCATTTTTTTTATATTGCATATCTTTATCTATAAAAACACAGGGTCAAGAACGAAGTCCTTTCTTCAGACTAGTGGACTGAACTTCACATGGTCGGTAGTAAACATAGCAATTAAGAATGTAAAAAGAATCTTTGTACTTTGAGCCTAGTGAGATGGGACGCGAAAACTTATGCCGACCAGTAATAGAAGAAAATAATAAATCATCAGAACAATTTTAATTGTTCATAATTCAATTAAATAAGTATGTATTTTAATACATATAAGACTATACTATACTATACTATATAAGACGCCGCCTTAGAGACAAAATAATAAAGAAACGTTTGATACAAAATACTTTAATAAAATCATAATTTTTACCCTTTCCAGTGTACCTTAATTAACTATTAACGTTAGTTTTTTAAATGGCAACTCTTATTAGTTTTATTTTAAAAATATATTCAATTATTTCTAAAATTAATTTTATAGTGTTTTTAATATTTATTTAGTGAAATAAATATACATAAGGACTTTAAGTTAGCTATTTATAAGAGAGAATTCATTATTTTTAAATACCTACTTCATCAAATAATAATGAACAACACGGTCATCTAATACCGTGTGGTAAATTTAATAATAGGTAAACAATATATGAAAATATCTACCGTGTTAAAATTGACACAATATAACCAAAAATTATCTAATATTATATAGTGTTAAATAATATTGCTTATTATATTTTAGTATCTGCAAATAGCAACTGGTTTTTAAAAAAATGACATTAAATCATATCAATACCTAATTTTAAGAGATTATACAGCTGAAACGAAATTAACTAAATACAAATATTAAGCAATAAAATTAATAAAAAAATATTCGAATACATTTTGGAAATTTAAAATATAGGTTATCGTTTAAAAATCAAAAGTTAATATAGTTAATTATGATATATATTTACTAAAATAGTTATAAGTATTTCATTTTAAAAATGTGTAAAATACAATTTTCCATAATGAAGATACCTTTTTAAGTATTGAGCATTGTATTAATATTGTTAAAAGAATCACCCTGTACTTCAATCTGAATTCTATTTAACTTTTTTTTTAATTGACAGTTTTTTCACATTTGTGTCCAAAAACGATTTTTGTGTTTTATTTTATTAATAATACCTACGTTACTTGAACAATATAATAGAAAACATTTTATTGTACAAAAAAATATAAGTAAATATCCAAACTACTTTAATAATGTTTAAAATACTGAAATTAACTTCATATTATATTTAAAATATTCTACAATTGTTTTTTTTATTTGAAAAATATAAAAAATTTGGGATTTTGAATTTCATTCTCATTAACATCTTTCCATGATTAGATTTAATGAATTATCGATTTTCAAGTTTAAAACCTTTTATTTTAACAGTGGCGTATTTTCACCTTTTTTCTGAGGGGAAGGTTGATCTAAAATATATGGAAATCCAATAATTTATATAACCATTATATATTTTACTACCTTTAGGGACAAAATAGATTAGTTGGCAGCCAAAGGACTACATTGAATTGATTACAGGGAAAACATGTGATCATTAAATTAAATTAAATAAATTTTAACATTAAGTACTTACCTACATATTTTTCTAATCAGAAATTTTTTTTCTAATTTTTTAACAGTTATATAATCAAACTGTACAGTAAATCGTAGTTTATATTACTAGATTATTTTAAGATATTTATTTAAAAATTAAGAATATTTTTGTTTAATATTTAGGCATAAGTTAACCTAATGAAAAGGTTAACAGTCTTTGACAGAGATACTACATAAAAACTGCAGACTACAGGATAGATCATGAGAGTTATAGAAATTATAATATTAAAAAATTAATTAACAAACATTAATAAACACAGCCTACTCCTAGTGTTTATACTAACTAACTACAACAGTATACTAAAAGAAGAATATAATACCACTAACCATTTGACAACACTATTGAGTATTTCTATGATACGTTAGAATCAAATCCATGAAATCGGGCAAATTTTCTCCACATATTTGACATTTCCTTGGACGATTGAACGTAACGCCATCAATCTCCCAAATCACTATGAATAAATATACTTTCAATCAAAGTATAATATAAATATTATAATAATAATTAACACGAAAAACAAAATGTGGTACACGCGATCGAATACACAATATTATATGGACGGTGTCCGGGTAAAATGAAACAAGTTCATTTAAAAAAAAAAAAATGTTATTGCAAATATTATTGTAGAATTTCATAATCCACATCGAATGGTATAAAAAAACAACAAAAATTGTAGGTACATTAACATAAATATTGATAAACAATTTTAACTTTTAGATATTTTTGACAGTTTTTTTAGTTTTCCAAAAGTAGTGTTTTGTATTTATTCCTTTTTACACTGACATCTTCCATATATTTTCGTGTTCAGTTAAAAGTTATAAAAATGCGTTTAGGTTTTTTTTTAATGTTAATATTTTTGTATGATATAATTTAACAATGATGTTACATATTATTAAGTATTTAATTTTTCAATTTTTTTCAACTATTGGTAGGTACTTATAATATAATTAAATTTTTTAAATTTATATTGTATAATAAGTGTTTTAACTCTAAATATAACTAAAACTCAATTGAAAAAAGTTCTATATTTATATTGATGAACATCTTGGTGGGATTCTCATAGAAATAATAATATTTTATAATAATGATCATTTATAATACATATTACATTAGTAACTAAAAAACGGTTTTTAAACAAAAAAAAATGACATACAATTTACGAACATTTCTTTACTAGTAAAATTCATATCACATAATACCAAAAAATATCTATTGTTAATAACAATTTGTTATATACCTATTATACTATTCATATTATGATCATATAAAATATTTTGTATATTTTATCAAGTATGATATGATTTTGATAAAAAAAAATCATCGGTAAAGTTTACGTGAATAAAGAAAAATTATATGTACATAATAATTCGCAAGGCTGGGTAAGTTCACGAATTTTCTAATTAAATTATATAATGTTCAATCTAATCAAATTAAGTATATAAATATCTATTATACAATATATATATATATATACTGGCTCGAATAATTACAATAAACAACTATCGGTTAGGTTAAACGGATACGAAAATTGTTCGTTTGTTGTACGAGTTATTTTTTTTTCTTATGTGTTTTATCGATTTTTCCGCATTACAATCGGAACAATCAAAATAACCGTCTCGTCGTAATCACCCGGAGCTGAACAAAGTTATCATGACGGATAGAGGAGACAACAGTTCTGTTCGGACGGTCCAGCAGCGTGGATTGCGTCACCACACCGTGACGGATGGTGCCGGAGAAGTAGCGGCAACGATTCCATTCGAACGTCCGTCCCGGGACGTGTTTCGGCAGTCGGACAAACGCACAACGACAGAGCCGGCTCGGAGCCAACGCGGTCCTTCGGTCGACATTTCGCACAATACCGTACGGCGAACGTATTGGAGAGAATCGGCTCCAATGAAATATTATCCGATTATGGATTCGGCCGGAACGGTTACGTCGGCAATACGTCCGGAATTAGCGTCAAGGAACGTCAATAAGTCGCGGAAAATACGACAGACAGCGTCTGACGAGACAATAGAAGTAGCGGCAACGATTCCATTCGAACGTCCGTCCCGGCACGTGTTTCGGCGGTCGGACAGACGCACAACGGCAGAGCCGACCCGGAGCCAACGCGGTCCTTCGGTCGACATTTCGCACAATACCGTACGGCGAACTTATTGGAGAGAATCGGCTCCAATGAAATATTATCCGATTATGGATTCGGCCGGAACGGTTACGCCGGCACTACGTCCGAAATTAGCGTCAAGGAACGTCAATAAGTCGCGGAAAATACGACAGACAGCGTCTGACGAGACAATAGAAGTAGCGGCAACGATTCCATTCGAACGTCCGTCCCAGCACGTGTTTCGGTGGTCAGACATACGCACAACGGCAGAGCCGACTCGGAGCCAACGCGGTCCTTCGGTCGACGTTTCGCCCAGCGCAGAGGTGCGCGTAAAATTTTCGATGTCCGAACCGGGAAATACGGTTGCTCTGTCGACGAAATCGGCTGTAACGACGATCAATGTAGAGCAGGTAGCTGGGCTGGAGTCTTGTGCCACGAATCCGGCAACCGTGATTCACCATTCACCACCACTACCGGAGTTGTGTCCGGTGACGACTGCCAGCGAGGTACGTACCCACTGCACGTATTTCGAAATAATTGCATTCGACAGTAGCGCCGAAGTGTATTTTGTCAACCAGTTCGACTGTTCGGAATAATAACTGCCCATCCCCCCCCCCCAAAAAAAACAAAGTTTCTTTAACTTCACTTTAACTAACACGAAAAATTAGTAAAATAAAATATACCATTTGTATAAATTGTGCTCTTTGCAAGTATTTAATCAAAAAATCTAGGCCCTGAATTACTAGTAGTCGTACGCACACAGGCGGGTTTGGTATCAGATTGTGGTCCGATAAATCCAAAAATCAAAATCGACCATTCCGTGTTCGTGGTGATGGTAGAATCTGGTAGATTGGTAGATAATATTCAAACAGTGGTACCAAATTTGTTGATTCGGTATTACAGTATTTGTGATTTATTTTTGCGTTTTAGATTCGTTTATTTTTAAAATCGCTTATTTTTTCATTTTTTTTTTATAAAGATTTTTGAATTGTACGTATTTATAAGTGTTAAATTTTAGTTTCTACATTTAACTAACATTTAGAATAATCTATGATTAATTGATTTGTCAATTTTTATCCATTGTGCAGAAAACTTTTGAAATAATAAAATATTTGGTTCAATTAATTCACCCATTTAAGCATAATATATTTTGTCCATAATAAGTTCCATAATATAATGTCTACGGCTATGCTTAATTTATTACCTTTTTTGATTTATTTCTCCAAATGTGTTTAACATGCTAGTAGTATTGACATAAGCTGTACACGATTAATCAAGTTCCAGTCCTGAGATATAATACGTATATACTGTTTCACCTGCACCAGTAAGTATTTTAGGAACCCCCAAAAGTTTAGTTATATCACATCCAGAAACATGAACAGCTAAACATTTTACATGGGTTGATGTTATAGAAAAAAAATTCTATAAATAGAACCCATAAAAATATAAATTTCCAGTAACCTACATAAAGGACATTAGGTTTAAAAGATTCAAGAAAATTCAATTATACACATACGGTCAACAATGTATGTGTTGATTCCAAATGTCAAGCAGTTGAAAGGGTCTATCAATTACTAAACAAATTTTGGAATCTTTAGGAATATAAAAAAAAAAAAAAAATGATTTAATTACAGAAGAATACTCACAGTGTGAACAGATCTATTTATCAATAACGTTGTAAAATTTCCATCACGTACAAATCCATCAAGAATCTCTTGAAGACACCCTTTAAAGAGATGCTGCAACGTATTCTACTTATGAAAGACATGTTGTACTCTAGGAATGATACAATACATCTATGGAAAAGAATTTAACATTAGGTTACATCAAAATTGTGTAAGCACTAAATTGATTCTCAAAGATCGACATTTGTCCAGCCTACATGTTGGACCGAAGATCTTTTATACTTTTTCCATTATGCAAGACAAAATTAAGTTAACAAATCGCTAAGATGAAAGAGAGTGGATAGTAAAATTTTTTTAGAAATTCTAGTCAAATTACTACCTCAAATCATTATTACAACGCAATAAGTGAAGTAAGAGAACACCCTATGTTAACATGGAAGATCTGGTAATCTTTAAAAAAAAATAATATTGTCGACCCTCTCACTAAATAAAAGAATAGATCAATCAAGTTCATTCGGGAATGACGGAGATGTTCGAATAGCCCCTGTCAAGACACAAAAAATGATCTTAAGCGTCCGATAGTTAATAGCATGGAGTAGTTACAGTTCATATTGTAAGATCAAGTTGGCTACACCGTTTTAGTTCAATAATAAATATATATAGTATTTATCGTTTATTTTTAGTTTA
>JAIPRL010004398.1:0-38607 GCA_025469235.1 Pemphigus obesinymphae | reverse complement strand
ATAACTGATGGAACGGCTACCGCAGCCGCTGTCAGGCTGGTACTGGTCACTTGGTCCTTTAGGCTATCTCCACACCCAAGTACGCAATTTTGTTTTCCCCGCGAACATCCGAGATGGGAAAACTCGCGTATATTCTTTTTAAGACTTCTCATATTTTTTTGAGAAGTTTTATGCCAGCTGTCGACCTGACGCAACCTCAATTAGTCGACTTCTACGACAGACATGAGGAAACGTGGAGGTATTCTTAGCCCCCTCCACAGGGTTGTATTACTAGATTTCTGTACTGGTAGCAAATATTAACCAGTTTATATAATAAACTAAATAATAAACATAACTATATCTATTATATAAGTTTAGTACTTCCAACTATACAGTAATAAGTACTCTATATAGCTACTATGGTTAATGGTTGAATTAACCATTTAAATAGTAATTGTAACTTTTTCCCCTCCAATATTGCACAATATATGTTATAGTAAACACTATGTGGTTTAAAAAGTACAGTATAAAGTATATCTACTGAATTGTATAGATACATGATATCTGTTACTGGTGCATTATAAAGTTTATTTTATTGGATATAAATCCTCAGTGTACTGTTCATGGGTACTTGGAATTCTGGTGAAATCTAAATATAAGGTTTTAAGGTGTTTCAAGAATAAGATAGTTTAAGATTTCAAAATGTATTTTATTACTTCTAGGACGGAATTTTGTATAGGGAATTCAAACGTTCTACCATATTTCGGTTGATTTCCTCACATCAAACATTCAATATTTATAACAATATTAAAACAATATATCTACATTATTATTTTTAATATGTTCATTAATGAAAAAAATTAAAAAAATATTAATAGAAAATATTTGTTACTTTTTTGAAATAACTTTTTTTTATAAATTTCATATATTATAATCACATTCACTTAAAGAAGTACCTCTATAAGTCATTTCATAGTAAATTGGACGATCGATATGAGGTAATTACAATATTACAGGTATATATTTATATATATTATATTAGTTTTAACGTAATGTATTACAATATTATAAATATCAAATTTCCAATAAAACTCAATTACTTATAAATAGATATTCAGTTCAAATAAGGGCATAAGAGTAGATATGCAATATTTGGTTAATCGACCTTGAATAAACCAAAATATACATTTATATTATAAAACTTGAACACAAACCTACAGACATTTTTCCTCGATAAATACTATTTGAATTCAATTTTTTTAAAAATATATTCAAAAATATATTATTTAGGGTAGTCCTTGTTTTAGAACTTTAAATGTTTTATTTTGCACCCCTGTATTATATTTATTATAATAAAGAAATTTGAGTTAAATTTGGTTATTACAGATAGCCATTAAATATTATTGAAACGTTGTTAAAAAATTGTATACAAATATTAAAATAGCTACAATATGTGTGAACTATTTTTAAAACATTTTAACAATATATCAGAGAAATACAGCATTGAGACAATATATGGTTGATTTTATACTGTAAAAAAATTTCCTACGAAAATTGTTAAGACATTTAACCAAAACATTGAGTTAAAAAAGAAAAAAAAATGTCAGTACCGTTTGTTGGGTAATCTCTCATAAATATAGTACAATAACAGTTTCTTCCCATGATAACGAGCGATAGAAATTCTAAAAAAATTTCCATCTTGGTATCTGGAATCAAACCTACTGAACCTAATCCCTATTTACATGCGTTTTTGACTTCGCCTTCTAATCATTCATACAAGTTCATACGGATTTAAAGTACTTAACCACTAATATAGTTTGAACATATAGTATCAATTCATATAGAAATCATAGACATCCAGGCAAGACTAGATTTAAGAAAGCTACATTTTCCAGAGAATCTTTAATGGCATTGGCATCCACTTAGAAAGGATTAATTTTAGAAGAATAATTAAATATACATGTTTATATAATATTGTTTAAAAAATAATGTCACAATATATTCAAATTATGTAATTTTAAATATTGTATTCAAAATAATTTGAACACGTCTGAAATATTAAAATATGTACAATAATTTTATTTTTTATAAAATATTTTTAACATGAAACCATGATGTATTTTTAGGAAATATGATACACAAACAATAAACATTGAAACATTTATCAAACCTTATATGCAATTTTTAAATGTAATGTTTAACATTAAATTGACATATTTTAATAAAAATTAAATTTGATTTGACCAAATGTTGCTAAACCTTTTAGTCAACTTTATTTGAATAATTTTTGAAGGTTTATACAACATTGCTTAGCAAGGTTTAAACCTTTCAATTAATATTTATATTATATTAAATAAATATTTATTTAATATATAAATAAAAAATATATAATTGAAATAAAAATAAAATAAATTTCAAAAATAAACTCACACGGTTGATGCACGTGAAGACGTACCACTGAGATTTATATCCGGCAGACAGTACAGGATACAGACACTTTCATATTTTGAAATAAATATATTTTCACTAACCGAGGTTACAATCTTCATCTACAAGTACCTAAAAACCAACGCATTACCAACAAGCAACTAACTAAAAGTGAAATAAAATAAAATATCTGAAACTTAGGTATTTCAACCCAACAATGGAATAATAATTATTCCACTACTATTCGAATTTTTCCGGGTTCATTATGTAAAAGAACATTTTAAACGTAATTATATTTAAAATTTGAATTTTCTGATCCTGATTCAATTTATTTTAAGAATTGTACAATTCTAATAGTTATGTCCTTTATTAAATTGTACAAGTTATATTTCACAAGTATTTTAAAAGACGACATTTAAAAAATAAATATTAACAGTGTAAATAGTGGATACGCAATGTAATTATTATGATAATAAGTCTTTATTTATACGCGTTAAATGATTTAAAAATTTACTTTACGACTGTATAGCATATTAAAATGTACAGGGAAGTTCGATTTTCAATTATTCTGTTCTGAAATGAAAAGAAATATGTTCCTAGAACGTACCTAGTAAAACTACCTAATGATATCAAGATTTGTGCATATAGGTTCAGAAAAAGGATATAAATGTAGAGTTAAACGTATTTAATAATGATAGTGTTGTATAAAATAATTCAATTCACTTTATTATTCCGACTTAAATTTAACATGACATTATGTAATTTAGAGTTCAGACTCAACATATAAAATTCAATAAAAAAATTCGACATCCTACGATAATATACATATAAATAATATTATGGTTAATAATAAAAATAATATATTTTAAAAACAGATACGTAAACTTTTATTTTCGTGTAAATAAGAAAATAAAAATAAAATACTTTTATTGATATACAATGTTCTATACGCTACACTGAGATTTTCTGTAACCATGACGAATGCGAAATTCAATTTTAAGTTCCAATTACGGCTGTATACGTATACTATATAATTTAGAGCTAATTTTGATCGAAACGTTCGGAAAATTCTATAAACTTTGGGTTCAAATGTATATTAAACATCATTATAAGGATGTTTCAAACGTTTCTCGCATAGGAAAAAAATTTAATTATTCTACAATAATATGTTACGAACATTCCAAAATTAGGTTTAGGACTACAAAAATAACTGAATTTTGGTAACCAGAGTATGTACACTTTGCTACCGGTCTGACCACTTTTGACTATTATGGAATAGATATTGTCGAATAAAATTTGTTTAAATATTTGTGAACTCGCAATCAAACACTCACAATTCAGATTTAAGTATGTAAGTGATGGTCAGAAATTCAAATTCTATCACCAGAATTGATATTTGTTGCAAAAATAATTTATAAAAAAAAAACATTTTACATTTTAATGTTGTATAAAACACAATGTTGTGTTTAAAGTATTTATGTGTATGCGTATTACACCGAGCCTCACTATAAATCGAATTTTAAAATGAAGTTACTATTTTACTATTATTTTTAAATTTATAATATTCACTTACAGTATCCTGTCTGAATATCGAAGTTCTTCTATCCATAATTTGCCGCCTTTTTTTATAGTTGTTGTAACCTGCAAATTGATGATCATTTAGAATATTATTCCTCTAAATTCATTGTTTTATTCGTAAAATATAAGTTATTTCATAAATTATAACCATATAAACTTAATATTTGAGCATGTATAAAAATCATTACAATATAGGTAATGAGCATCAATCATATTTGTAAGTATGTACAATTATTATTATTTTATAAAATCAATAGTCATAAAATAAATATAAGGTAAAGTAAAAAAAACAGTTATGTATTATTTATAATATAATATATTATTGTTATACATACGAATAAATGTCGAGTGAATGGAAATGACGGATGACTAGTCAGCTCAACGTCAGTATCCACTTACATATTTCATCAAAAATATATTAACACCTATAGTTTACTTTTATTCTTTACAACAATTCTTTATCATAATTATTATACCTATTTTGTAAATCCTATTCAACCTTACCAGCGATAAGTGATCGATAAGTTGATATTCTGATCGTTCGGCCGAGAATAATCACTCATATGAGAATACATTTTGTATTTTACTTGTCATTGTTATCGTATTTAATTTTTTTTTATAACAGTAAAAAATAAGTTAACTTTTATTATTGTTTTTCAAAAATACTCATTATGTCAAATAATATATATATATAAATATATAATGTAATTTTTAAAAAAGAAACCTACACAAATAAAATTGTATCATCTAATATTTTCTTCATTATATAATATCTATAATAAAATTCATTTCACATTTGAAAACTTTTTTTAAAATAAACTATAATTTATATTTAATATTATAAATAGATTACGTACCAAATATTTTATTCAAAAATAAAGAACAAATATGTTTCATATATTTTACAATATAATAGTTTTAAAAAAAAGTATATGTATATTCAAAATATGTAAATATGCCTATGTTTAACGGAAAAAATGTAAAATTTTAGTTTTCAAATTATTCACTACATTTTCATATTATCTAAAAATATAATGTACATCTGTTTACATAATGATTCACTATAACTATTGAGTAAAATATGTTTAAGTGTAAAATGATTCTGTGAGAAAATTAAAATAATATAATATGTACCTATATCCCAATTCAAATATCAATCTTTAATCTGAATTTGAAACAATTATTACTTAAGTTTGTATTGAAAATATTTTTTTAAAAAAAAAGTAAATTTAAACCATAAAATATTGTACATTTTAAATTCATTCACTTCACATTTAAATATTTTTGTAATAATTATTGTTCCATAATACCTATAAAAATTGTTCGTGTATAGTTATTGTCGCATCTTAAGATACGCTGATAGTTAACGTATGAGATGAGTAGCTATCGTAATAGTCATTCTCGCATTATCATGCATACATGGTAATGTGAAAGTTTCTGTCATGATAGTGCGATAGGCACTTTCGCTCTGTATACACGACGATACCCACATGGTAGTTACTCTTATGAGAACAATTAAACTAAATTATCACCAGGGTTTTAAAATCAAATTATATCATAATATATAGGATTCTATTTTTGTTTTCAATGTTTTTATTTTATATCGTTTTATGGACATTTTTAAAATGCAAGATTTAAGATAAATACTTCAATATATTATAGTTACAATAGTTATAAATATATATAAAAGAAATTAACGGTGAAATAACGTGTAAAAACAATTCTAAATTTAATTAAAAAACATTACACAATATTTAATTTTTATATTGCCCAATTTAGATTCCTTTAATCTAACGCTAGAAAATTACAATTTACCAGAGTAAAATATAAATAAATAATGAAAAAATATTAAATTTTTTATAATATCTATATCAAAATAAGAATATTGTATTTTCAACCAGCCAATCAATTAAAATAACTATATATAATTAAAATATATATTAATATTTTATTATATGAATATAGCATATAAATTATTTAATTTGTTTTATTATTCATTAATTTTTAAAAACGCATAATATTAACAATGATTTAATCTATTTATTAATTTATAACGCATGATGAATAGAACATAATAATATTCTTTATTGTACAAATTATCATCTCAATATATTTAAAACGTATATATATTTTTGAAAATGTATTCTAGTAAATGATGCGAATAGGTATGAATATAAAACTAGAGGTGGGTAAACCTGAATATATAAAATATGATTTTTGTGAAAGGAAACACAGAGTGAATAGGTAAATGCAAAGAATAAAGTTAAAAAAGAGATATAATGGAGAGGTTGAAAGGTTCCAGTATTTAGGATCGTTCTATAGAAAGATAGGAGATTTAAAGAGGATATGGAAATACAGGATTAAGTTTGAACAAATGAAGCGTCAAATGTTCTGTTTAACAATAGAATCCCTATTAGGTTAAAAATGAAAATGTATGGTCTAATTTTATATTAGACACACTACAGGTTAGTTAAACAGTTATTTTTTTACAACTAGTAATTTTTATTAAATAAATAATATTTCACGTCATATCAATATAAAATTAAAATTGACAAAACAAAGTTTTAAATACATTTATCTTATTTGACATAATCATTGATCCTCACTCACATAACAATTTGAGTAGGTATATGTTCTTATCCACACTGGACACGTTCCAGTGATACAGAAATCATATATGTACCTATATAAATGTTCGAGTAATGGCATATGATAACGATCATAGTCATGGAAAGGGATATTTGTTGAATCATCGCAGTGCACAGTTAGTATAGGCTCAGATCGGTAGAAAAATATGTACAAATATATATTACATTATATTAAATATTACTTTTTTGAGTAAGTAGTCTAAAATCGAATTTGGAATCGTACAATCCTAATATTTACGTCATATGTATACATAATATATTATAGCATCTAGTTTATTATTTTACGTCTAAAAATAAACAAACTCACAATGTGCGGGTGTGATAATTGAATGTACAACAATGACGTCGAATAATAATATTATGATTATGATTATAATAAATGATGTCATGGTCGAATAGTGTAAGAAATGAAACAGATTTATGGCTGAACACCGGTCGTTTATTTGCGTCATAAAGATGTATTTTGATTCATTATTATAATTATTATTTTATTACCTTAATATTCTGTTCAGTTACTCGATCGAATATTAATAATATGGAGTTTTAATTAAATATGTAGAAAAAGGCCTGGTTCATCGATTTTTCACGTACACTGTTTTATCTAAAACGAGACAACAACTCACATGGCAATTATTCGATTCGATTCGATTTTTCAGCCAAAGCGAGGGAAGCAGGTCGACAGCTACAAACATTAATACATATGCAATATATTCGAGATTTATCGAATCATAGCGATATTCATGCGGTATACAGGGTGGGAAAAAATCACGAATACGGGATTTTACTGCATTCACTCGTTGTGAGTAACTTAATATAATACACAGTGTCGCTGTTCTATTGCATGAAATCCCATATATACAGTATACGGAAATTATATCTTCGTGTGAACTTGGGCCAAATAGTTATTTAACGAGTAAGTATTTATATACTACATCATGTGTCGATATACTCGATGCAATTTGACTGGTGGTGGTGGTGAGATACGTATCGGAAACTGCTTATCGCGTATATATTGAATTATATTACCTGTATTATATATTTTTACGAGATAGATCGGTTACACACGGGGATTTAACCGTACAAGTTTAAAGGTATGGAAAAAACCCCTGCGCTATTGACGATCACGACGGGTCGAACATTTTGGACGTATCCATTTCCCTCCACTTCCATTTTCCTCCAAAAATTGTCTATTCCATTAATTAATCTTCCACTAATTATATACGTTTCTCGAGTGTCCATTTTCCACCAAAATTTTTGAAAACACTGATAGATATTTATAATTAATTTACCGGTATGTATTTATAGTATATTATATAATCATTATTAATCGAATAAAAAAGACAAAAATAATAAAGAAATGAAAACGTACCAATTATTTTTTTTTATATTATTGTTAAATTTTTATTTATCTAAAATAATTCGTCATGAATCTAATATACTTACTTAAAAATTCAATATTAATAAACAATTAAATTTCTGAAATAATATTAAAACAAATTTTATTTGATTTTTATTTAAATTTTCATTTTTATATACTAAAGTGTATAAACACAAAAACAGTATATATACAGTATAAAAGTATAGTAATACCGGGTTGCAACAAATATTTTAACAGAGATAAAATCGTTTAACTGGAGTAAAAACACATTTTGTTATATAAACCATGTTTTAAACTTTATTTATTGTTAAACATGTACTATATTACGAGTTAGTACCATTTATCGCTGTGTAAAAATCTATGTATAGTTAAATTCAGATTAACGTTGTAATATTAATTCCTACTGCTGATACCATTTATTGGATAACTAATATACTGGTAATAATCTCAATAGAAAACAACGATTAAGCAATACTCGTTAATATAACACATGTTAATTTAACAATTGTTTAAATAATTTTCCAATAGATATCAGTAAGTATGGTGGAATCCGGCATTAGTGTATAAAACAAATTTTTTGTAACAGTATCGATGTAAAAAAACTAATAAGTGTAGTGTATTACCTATTATTTTATTTTTATATAAAATATATTTTTTGGAGAAAAATAGATAATTTAGAAAAATAATATTTTATTTGTGGAGTAAAGGGAGTTTTTATTTATTTATTTATTTATTTATTTTTTGATGGAAAATGGACAGTGGAGGAACGTGGTCACATGTAAAGTTTTAACTATGAAATAAATAAAAAATATAATAAATATACGAATCTTTAATTTTGCAAATAAACGACGTATTTCATGTAAACAAACAAATGTTTATTATAAACATAAAGTAATATATACATACATTATTAACTCAAGTATAATAATATTATTAAATTATCTGATTCTATAACACCCACTCTGCCCCTTAAAGTAAATTTTGAATAGGTATGCATTTATTGACGATATTATAAATATATAGTGAAACTTCTGAACAGCGGACACTTTTGGTCACCGAAGTTTCGTCCGCTATTCGAAGGTATCTGCTATTCAGAGAGGGTAAATGTTTGAAATTCAGAAAGATTAAATGTGTAAAATGAAAACATTTACTCTAGGTTAAATTAAATTATGATGTTATTATTAAATATAATTACTAATAATGTATATAATTACTAATAATGTATATTTAACGGTATAATAATTTTAATGATTTGGTAATATTTATGGTAATTTCTAATTATATACATACGTACCTACATGTAAAAAAAAATGATAAGATGCACACATACATATTCCATTTGGTAAGAAAAAAATCAATCATCTAGTTCTGTTTATAATTTTGCCGTTTCTGTACAATCTCGTAAGTTTATTTGTCAACGTCGAAAAAGTCGAAAAGTAATCACTAACAAACAAAACATACGAAACATTGGCAGTCATGGCATTTTTATTTTCGTCATAATCGTCGTAAGTTATTATTGTATTAGTTTAATTTAATTATATTAAATGTATTATATACAGTCAACTACCTTTAAGAATGCAAAAGTAAGTATTCGTTATTCGGAGAGTCCGGTATTCGGAAGTTTCCCCATTAAAAAGTAGTGAACCCAAAAAAACGTCCACCATTGGGAGGTGTCAATTAGGGGGGGGGGGGTTATTGTATTATATTGCAAACAGTCGACAAGACAACGTAGAAATTTGAAATAGGTTTCGGCCAACGACATACTGTTTGAAATAAACATAGAATTATTTTAAGAAAATTATGATTCGTAATAGGTTTTTATATATTTTTTTTTTCATATTTATATTACATTGAGTTATAATTTGGAATTTTATTTTCTAGTTTGAATTTTTTTTCTTTGTTTTTTTACATTTCAATTCGACCTGGGTGGTGTAATAGACTAGTTTTTATTTGAGAAAAAATAAAACAATTAAACATGTATGTAATAAATAGATCTATTTACTAGTATATTTAATAAATACTGATATTTAATGATTATTTTAAATTTAATTTTCATTAAAAATTAAATATTGTAAATAAATGTTGTTTTATTTATTATTAAATATTTTGTTTTCAACATAAAAAATGTAATAATTATTTGATCTTCAATATTGACTTCCAATTATATTATTTATATACCTACTCAACGATTTTTATTTACAAATTCTGGTAGTAGACAATATGAGAAAGAGTAGAATGGGCTTGATGTTTGATCAGAAATGTTTTATGGAGGGAGAAAACAATTGCAATATGGCTGGTAAAGGGAATTTTTTGTTGAACGAATATAATGTAATAAATATATAATATAATATATATTTAATTTTTAAATATAGTCCATAACAATGATTGTTGTACTATAAACAGTATATTATGTTTCTCGACACAAATTCTAATAACTGCATAATTATAATAAAAACGCTTAAGCGTCTAGGTTTTATTCAGAGGATTACGCATGAACTTCAATTTACCATCTCACTGAAAACCCTTAAATTGTTCCCTCATCAAACCTGTACTGGAATATGGATATATTATTTTGGACCCTGACACTTCTGTAGAATCAATGATGATTCAACATGTGCAGAGAATATTCTTAAGGTTTGCATCGTATACACTCAATGTTCCTTGCTCTCCCCATGACGATGCGCCTATTATCCGCATGTTAAACCTACTAAGCCATGCCGATCTTACACGTATGATTAACAGCAGATTTCTCTTAGGCATTATTTTTGGCTCTATAGACTGTCCTTGCTTACTAACTGGCATTCATTTCGGAATTCCTGGCCGACGAACTAAAAATGTTGCTCCTTTTCTTGTTCCATATTCGTCCTATAATTTCATCATAAACTCATCCCTTATTGGCCTTATGCGTCACGACAGTGAGGACCCAACATTTGCGTTTTTAGTACTATTACTTCAGCCACATTTAGATCTTTTCGTTTCTGTTTGCTTCTATTGTGTTTTCATACATTTAATTTTTCCTATGTTTAATTTTATAATATATATTTATATTGAATAATTTATATATTAGTATTGCGCTATATTAAGTAAATCTGGGATTTTTGCCATTAAAATATTAAAAATAATAATAACAATAAATAACTGGTACATATCTACCTATCGATTCCCAGAGGAATAGGTACATACATCCACAATTGTATTATATATGTGTGTATATATATATATATATATATATTACATATTATATTATGATCCGGGGAAAAATTGACTAAGATAAAATATTTTTTTAAAAAAAAATAATTTCATTAAGCGTTGTTTTTATACCAAAACTCTTTCACTGGGAGTATATTAGGAACGGTTGTATTGTAATATACCTAAAATACTTACGGTACACACATACACGAACACAAGTTTTAGAAAATCGATTCACACCATGAATACCATATCTTTCAGACACTTTAGACATGCGCACAAAACAATGTTAAATCATTTTCTGTCATGTAATCTACCAAAATTATTTTCAAAAAAAATTCTAATAAAATACATATTCTGATAATGAAAATGTCAAAATCTGATATGCAGATGATACATAATTTTATTTGTGAAAAATTAAAAATCAAAATTAAATAATAATTAACAATACGTATAAAATCGAATTACCAATAATACAGCAATAAAAGTTCAAACAGCCTCGATGAACCGTAAAGCATTGAGATATTCATATAATATCTTGAATTTTATAATAAATATTCTTGGTATATGGAATAAAAAATGAGAAAATATTGTGCTAAAATAACAATCTGTAATATAGAAAAATAGCTAATAAATCTGAGTTTTTACTGTATGTTAATGAAATTATTTTGATTAAACAAATTATTTCACGAATATTTGTATAAATATAATGCATTTAAATACTTAAATATTATAATATTTTAACTTTAAGAATCCTATTCAATATTTTAAATTGATATTAAAACATAAAATATTATAAATATATATATTTTACTCTAACACATAGATCATTAATTTTAACCTTTTATTTCTCATAACCAATATTCCATCAATATAGAGTATATTCTTTTGTAGTTTATATTTTATAATTCCACATGTACATTCCAATGTACATTGTACATATGATAATATGTACAGTATACTATATGGTACTATGTTTAACATCTGATGTTAGTGTCTAATATGTATTTAATAAATAATAATATTATTATTATTTTATTATATACAATAAGGAAAACCACACAATTCGTTAATTTTTAAACATTCGTTTACAAGAATAATATTTTACCAATTAGAAATATTAATATTAAATACATATTGGCTATCTAGTCTAAAACTTCATTACACAGTAATGCACCCCGATTACAATTGGTTTTATGAAATAGCATTATTTAAATGTTTTATATTAAATATTAATAATATAATATTTTAATTTAATATAATTACCCATAATACATGTTAAAGTATAATCATAATTATTTTTTACTATTAGAGTATCTAGTTAAAAATAAAAATAATAAATTTCAATAAAAATCAATTTTTTGATTGGTAATACTAGAAATTGCATACCAACTTATTCAGTTTAGCAAGTATTACAAACATATGTATACTACATAATGTATATGGTAACGATTAAATTATGAATTTTGTAAATTTAGTTCATAGGCCAAAGTGTGTAATGTTTAAAAAAAAAACTGTTATCAACTTTAATTTTATAAAATCACTTTAAAATATCAAATAAAAAATTTTCACATGCTTATTTGTATAAAAAACCTTGCGTGTTGACATTTCTATATCACAATTAAAATGGAAAATCAATACATTTTTAATACAATCAAAATTAATATTGAAACAATTACGGAAAAAATTAAGTTATGCACTTTAATTATTGTATAAAATGTGTAATATTATTTATTATTACATTTAATATACATCTAGTGTTAAATTGTATATTATATCTAATCCTTGGATTTTTACGTGAACTATTGTGGTTATTGAAAAATGCATTTACACTTTTTTTTATTATTATTTGAAATATATAGGGTAATTTCTTTTTAAAAATAATTAAAATAAAACGATAAGGTGAAAGTATACATAAGGTAAAAACTAAAATGAATTTATAAAAATATATTATTTTTAATAATAATAAATGAAATTTATTTTACTTACGTGATTTTATTAACCGCTATATTAATAATAGAACTGTTGAGATAAATTATATAAGTAGAGCACATTCTATATATAATATTCAATTGGTATATATTTATATATATATATATAAATATATGTTTATTTATGGTTTTAATTTTAAAAAAACCATTAAAAAGTATTTTTTTGCTGTTTTCATCATTTTGATACAAATCTTTAAATATTTCCGAAATGTGTTTAAAAAAAAATCTTAACTAGGACGAAAGAAGTATTGCGTGTTTATGAGATGTTTTTTTCTGAAAATGAATTATCGTGAAGACGTGAAGATAGTATTATTATATTATTTTTAACTACGTCATTTTCGTTAAACCCTCAAATATTATACAGTAATACAGGTTTGTAGGAGTTTGGTATATATTGTACGGTTTTTAAATTTTTCATGAATATACACGCCGCTAAACATCTATTGTAATAATATAACATTACAGACAAGAAACGCCAAAAGTTGATACTGTTTTTTCAATTTCATAAATTGAGTGACAAACGAATAATATCACAAAGTTCTTACATGAAATTACGATCACCTACATAAGTTTTGTTTATAACTTTTAATTAATTATTTTTTTACTCCTCATGAAGTTATGTTTTCATTATTTAATTTATATATAAACCATTAAAAAAACTAGACATTTACGGGTCACAAACATTTAGTAAGGCATGGTTGGCTCAAGTGTAATTTTGAAAATGAACAAAAATGTAGTTTAAAAACAATATTTTATAAATTTAATTTATACATGCAGAGTGTTTTGTCAATAAAATTAAGAGTAATCCAATCGACAAAGTTGTTTAACCATATTCTATAAACTTGTTTAAAAAATAATTTTTGAAATAACTATAAATAATTTTTATAAAATTAAATTATTGGAGAAAATAAATAGCTATTCTTTTAATAATCATACTATATTATTTACTTTATATTATAACATGAATATTTTTTGAAAATGTTTATTTATTAATATCGTTTATTAAACAAACACTTAGTTATTTATTAGCATTAATATAAAATTAAAGAGTATGCTTTGTCTCACACACCTATTATCAAAACTTTAAATGCTTATAAATAATAAGCTATTAGTAAATTATTTACTATTTATAAATCGATATTGATCCGTCAAAATTTCCAGAAAAATATTTGGAAGTCAGGCTCTCAAGAAAATTATAATACTTAAAAAATAACTAATATAATATAAAAAACTTTTTAAATTTATTAGTGAAATGAGTAATTAAATTTTATAAAAAAATTCATATTTACAAAAACCTAATTTTTTCCAAGAAAATTAGTAAAACGACATAAATATTAATGTAAATATTAAGTTAAATTAAAAGTTTACATACATATTTTTATGTGAAGATTGTTATATTCAAGGAGCAATCAAATTAATAAATCTATTTTCAAAATAATATAATATAATTTATTATAGTCATAATAAGTAAAAACATTGGATTTTTATATTTTTCTTACTATATAAGTGACTACAATATATTGTAATGATGTTAATTGAAAATTTTATGTGCATTTACGTTGAATGTAATTTTTATTAATTTTAATTATTGAAAATTTACAATTGTATTTTATTAGCTATATTATATATTATATATAATATTATATATTATAACTAGCTATATTGTTTTAAATGTCAGAATTATTATTTAATAATGTAAGAAAATTTAATATAATAAATTGGTGTTTAAAATTATTTAACATAATGTTCATAAATAAAACCAAAACAATTTTAATAATTAAATAAAATATATATAACATAATACAATATAACATAATATACTACGTATATGTATTCTACTTAAATAAAATTTTTCTTATAAATATTATTAAATTTTTGTATCCAACTATTTTTTTGTTCTTGTAAAATAATTATTATTTTGTTATTCGTTGTTCACGATAATCATTTTGGTTTCGAGGAAATATTTTCAGAAGTCCGTTTCGGTTCAGTGATGCTCGTAACGTAGGAGAGAGTTTGATAAGTTGGTAGAAAATTTATGATAAGAAACGCATCATGATTTACTTGATTTTAAATAAATATAATGATACGAATTTTTCATTTTTATAGATAAAAATGTTCTCATTTTTTTATGGACATTTTGCTAGGAAATGAGGTTAGGTACTATCATTATATATTATATAGTTTATATAAGAATTATTTTAAAAATATTTTTTGATGCATATGTCATTTAATATAAATAAAAATAATAATATATTTTTATGTGTATTGAAATTGTGGTATTTTATACCATTTATACTTATTTATATATTGTTATAATAATTGTCATATTAGGATATAACATTTTACTTTTCAAAATGTATTAATTTTAGTATAAACAATTAATTTATGCTATATTTATAATTACCTATATAATAAGTATCTTTTAAACATTAGTTGTATAATTTTTTGTTGTATTTTCTTATTTTGTAAACTGAAAATGAATATTACTTCTTATCACAACAGATACCGTTAAAAAAATTATATAAATCTATTTATTTGTGAATTTAAAAAATGCATACATTTAACATAATATGCTTATTAATCTATTTGATATTTCTCAATTAAGTATCAATTTATTTACTTATATCATATTATATATGATTCATAAAACCATATATTTACGCAATATGAAATAAGTAGCCTGTTTTAATAATAGCATATAATTTCGATAAATTTTCTTTAGGTAAATAGTATTAAACTATGTTTCACAGTAAACGTACTTGTGGTAGTTGTACATTATTTTCATACTATTACTTTTTAGTACCTATTAATTATTATTTAAAATTGTACATAGCTCACATATTTTTTAAATCATTTTTCATTTTTTTGTTCAAATATATTTTATTTCATTATTTTATATTGTGACTAAAGTATATTTTAATAAAAATCACTCATTTAAAAAATTGTTTGTGACAATCTACATAAAAAAATTAATATCTAAGTATAACTTGAATTCTTATTAAAAAATATGAATTTTTATAAAAATTAACGGTATTCAAATATTGTGCTTACAACTATAATCACACCATGACCTGTGTATACATATACTGTTATATCCACAACTCTTTTAAGTCTTAATATATATAGGTATAAGGTATATATATTTAACACAAAACAATACTACAACAGTAATACATATGAAAAAATTACTAAATAACAGAGAAACATAAAAATAACTACTCATTTTAATCGATAAAGACATATAGTAAAAATTACATTTATTATGACACGTAAATATTGGACAGAAATATTTATGGATTATGAGAAATACACAAATGTAAACAAATATTTATGTATACACAGTCACATCCAGTATTAATTTAAATAAATTATATGTATATTTGCACTAAATTCCTACAAAAATTAAAATGTATGTAAAAACATTTTGTAATATTATGTTACCAGCTTCTATAACTTAATAATAATTAATTTAACATAACCAGTGGTAATAATAGTGGTTTTTAGAGGGTCATAAAATGTTTAGGTCAAGTTGCTTTTTACCTTAAATATCAGTGTTCGAGAAATTATAGTTTTAATTTATATTTGTATTCACATCTTGGTTGTTTTATCAGTAAAGGTATTTATTTTTCGTATTGCTATTCATATATTTCATTGTTATTTAATTTAATTTATTTTTTTTTTGTCCCGGTTTTTAGTTTAAAATTCGGGTTTCATATTCAGTTTTAAATACATTAACTTTATCATTTTACAATTTTGATATTAATTTCAGTTGCTAATGGTTTTATCTGGTATTCATTACATTTATTTTAAAACTTATTTTCAGCCCTAGTTTTTCCGTCAAAATAAAAATATTATTACAATAATAACATAGTAAAGAGTGTATAAACAATAATTACAAGTTACATAATATATAATTACTAAATACTAAAATTAATTACAACACATTGTACGAGTATTTTCATCATTTAATTCTCATTCGATTATAAGTCATTTTTTTTTTATAAATAACTTCTGGACTCATAATTAACACTATAAAATTTATTGAAAATTCAGTTTAAAATAATAAAAGAAATATATAAATAATTCTACATAAAATAGACGGTGCTCGGATAAAAGGAATAAATACAAAATCACTACTTTCGAGAAACTAAAAAATATTGCTAAGTTAAATTTCATCCTCGAAATTTTTGCTTTATTATGCTCTTCAATGTTTGTTGTTTTTTATGTCAATCAATGTACATTATTAAAAACAATAAGAATTTGCTATAAAAAAAATCTGTAAATTTGACTTATTCCCTTTCACCAGGACACCATTCAAATGAAATTGCACTACATTCAATTTTCCCAATGTACATAAATAATATAGGTATTTGTGCGTATAAATATTTTAATTATTATTAAATTCTTAATACTATTTTTAAATGAATGGAACTATTATAACTTTTTAAAATATAATTTCCAATTCATTACATTATCACAATTAATATAATTCCCATGAAATCATTCATGTGATAATTAAATTCACTTATTAAATATTTTACCCATTATTGTATTAGCTATTTATCAATATTTTATTTATTACCGATCTACTTAAATAAATTAAACCAATTTGTGAAATCTTATTCAATATTTAGCTTTAAGTAATTCAAGACCAAGTAGCTATGTTATTAAATATAAATAATAAACATTAAAATACATTTTAATAACATTCGGAAAATAAATAACATTCCATAATACATATTATATATATACATACACACATAAATATATATATATATTTTAGTTGGTTTTAAATATATTATCATATTATTTTTCCCCTCAATTACCAATAGGTACACAATATCAGGCTTGTGATATAAATCAGTGATACTCAATAGCCTAAAAATCCACCAGATATTTAACCGTGTGTAAATTAATTATATCTTAAAGACGAGTTCATTAAACACCAACATTTCTAAGCTCTTAGGTTTGCTTTCATATATAAACTGTTCGCCTACATATTACCTTATACCGGAAATTATTATAAAGAGTTTTGAATACGGATAAGATATGTCTCCAGACGTAAAGAACAGAATTTAAATAAGTATAGTTTTTAAGCACCACTGAATAAAGCATAAATAATATATATATATATATATATATGTATATTGATTTTATAATAATGAGTAATTATGGATAACTAAAATTGATATTAAAATATGAAAGATTATTTTATATAACTATGGTAATAATGTTTTATTAAATTTGATTTAAATTATAATCTGATAACCACTATCAAAATAAATTCAAAGCATACTACATTCTTGACATTCTGTTACATAGACTAACTAATGCATTTATCCTATGGATATATTGAATAAAAGTTATAATTAAATCTGTCTAGCCTTATTGTTTTAATAACTGTATTATTATATAATAGTCAATTATAGTATATTATTGATCGCTTACAATATTGACGAGTCAATAAAGTTTGAACGTGATAATAATGTGGTATCTATATAACTATAACTGGGTCGTTGTTGGAGAATATCGTTTCTTAAATTTTATTCAGAGTATCCTTTAACCGGTACAATATCGTAAATATAAGGAGTATATCATTTATGACCTAATATACTAAAAATGTATTAAAAATATTATGTGAAAATACTAAAAATATGCGTATATTAAAATAAAATATATAATAATGGTCGACAAATTAGAATTAACCATAAAATATTATGTTTAAAACATAAATACCTTTATGTTTATATAATGTTAATAACGATTTTTTATAAAATAAATTTTATATTACGGAAATGTTAGCAATAATTATTTATTTGTGCTGTTATATAGTAGATACAATATGAAATCATACCAATTATTTTCTGATAGAAAATTTTTTATTTTATAATTACTATTCAACTCTTTCTGCTTATAAACGTGTATACGTATACTTACAAAATATATGTATATTTTGTAAATAACCATAAACATTTTCTATATTATTTTTCAATTTATAGCTACTTTTCATTACATTGAGACCATTGGGTTTCTCTGCTAAGTATTTCATAAAGTTAAAAGTCCTGTGTCAAAAATCAAATATTTGGTAATTAAGTACTGGCTTATACACATATGGAACTATAAAATAATACTACTAGTACTTTTATAGAATAAAGTATGATACTGTTAAGTAGTTTCGTACCATTTCACATATTTTTAATTCACTAAATGTATTAAATTGAAATATAGATATATATACTCTTTTTTTTTTTTTGTAAAATATAGAAGTTTTAGAAATATTGTATAAAAGACAAAACTAGAAACCAGAGCATGATTTATAAAACAATTATTTAAAAATATTTTGTTTTTAACATTGAACATTTTACAAAAAATGTAACAAAAATAAAATATATAGAAATAATCTCAAAATCAAATCTATAAACTAAAATTCAAATTTGAATAAACAAAATATATTATAGTATTTTAGGAAAAACTTTAATTCTAAAAGTATAGTAACTTTTACGGTACATATACGTTACGGTTTATCTTAATCAAACAATTGTAATAACCAACGAAAAAACATTTTAACCATTAAAAATAATTTTAAAGTTTTATTTATACATCCATAGAGAGTTAACTGGTATATGTAATTTTCTTCCATATAATAACTATATCGATATCATTAAAAATAGAATAATAAATATTGATTCATATGAGAAATCATGCATTTCAATTTATTTTATTTTTTAAATAATGGTGTACTTTTTTTAAGAAAAAATCATTTATCACTTAATCTTAATTTTTTTATAATGGAGAATAAATTTATAATTTATGATTGCTTAAACTGATAGTTTATAATGTTAAAATGTAAAAATAAAAATGTTAAGATCGGTGAAAATAATAAATATATATATTAGTAAAGAGGATTTAAATAGTAGGTACCTCTATAATTTTTACGCAAATAACTTTTTCATAGATCTTCAGATCGAATATCGAAATTGTAGATCAAAGAAATAATAAAATAATATAAATATAATATTATTAACTAATTTAGTCTAGTATAAACTTAATTTTTCTTCATTTATCGACGAATGAATTAATATTTAATGTTAATAAATATGAACAAATTTAAAGTTTTTAAAGGTTAATAATACTATTCACGGATACGACTAGTAAATATATACCACACGTAATCATAACTATGCCTAATTTAAATTACCTCATGGTCATATTAATTTAAGACTGTGATAATATATATATATTTATATATATATAACTAATTCCTATATATTAATTAATATAATTAATAAATTTAATTAATATTAAAATTTAATTGTACGTATAATTTGTGTATACAAATAAAGATATCTTAAATTAATATTAACACAACAAAATTCAAATAATTGAAAACGGCATAAAAATATGGACTTCAATGAGTTAAACACTTAAAATTGACTTGAGGTACGAAGACTTTCCACTGAAGACTAACTGCTGAAGGGATCTGTGTGTTCGAGCACATCAGTTTGGCGGCTTGTGCAATAATACCATTTCCCTCTTTGAGGGGGGAGAATATCGAAGAAATTTGATCGTCTTAATTTGGCCATTTTTATGATTACGACTGATTGATTTCGATAGTTTTAACGTTATGTAGTCTTTCACTAGTGTGCATTTTTAATTAAAAATTGGTTAATGATACATTTGTGCTAGTGGTTTTAATATCTCCATGGCGTATGTATCATTTTTATAACATATTTATTTCTATTAATTTAAATATTTTATAGAATTCTATAATACCCAAATTATTTTTTAATAATATTTTCGTCAGTCTCTTATCCCAATTGCCATTGTCATATAAACATAAAAATATGATACTGTAAAATATATTTAAATAAGATTATTGTTTGAATATAGTCGATTGATGATTATATTATAAACATGATTATTAGAATTATTATTTTTTTATTAAACATTACTATAATATAAAAGTATTTTAATTTTTTAATATCTTCTAAAATTTATTCTACTGGCGATAAACATTAATTTGTGAACAAAATGATATTAATTTACTAAACATTGTTTTTAAAGATAATATTGTATTGAACATCATTTTTAGGCATTTAATATTTAAACATTAAATTGAATTTTATCGTTAAGCTTTAAACATTAATTATTTTTCATTAATTTAATGTTGATTATTAAATATTTAACTTTTAATTTTATTTATATCAAATGTTTAAGATTGCAATACAATGTTTATTAATATTTCTATATGCGAAATTTACGAGTAGTTATTATTTTATAATAACTATTTATAATATATTCCTAATTGATTTTATTATTGCATGACGTGAGTATTATCGTCATAAGATTGCATTTACCTTATATAAATAACTTCACTTGGTGAACAAACAGTATTTATATGATGTAAAGAGAACGTAAGTATATGGTATGAGGTTTTAAATACAATGAGTTCACTACCTCACACATATTTATATATACAACTGGAAATAAGTATTATAGAATTTCCAATATCTTCATCATAATAATATATATCCAATCATTAAAAATTTAGATAACTACTGCAGATTATTGTGATTTTATGTGTTATGATCTGATGGCCTGAAATACAGTAAAAATAGGATCGGTAATCAACTATGAAACAAACCCAGACCATATATACATAGATTCCTAGATGTAAGAAGAAATAATATGTTTATAAAATAAGAAAATATCTAGGTAAATGTAAACAAAATTAACAACAGCACCAAGGCAGGACTCATGTAGTCATCTACACATGATGATCTCAACGTAATTTGTGAATCAGGGTGTGTGTCACGTACATAAAATTTATTTACTTACCTAAAAAGGTGCCAACATTTTCCTTATTTTCCATCCTTACAGTTTTCTTCCATAGCTATCTTTCAGATTCGCACAATCCGCAAAAACGTAACAGTAAAGTCTGTAGTTTTAGCGTACTCGCAAGTAGTGAGAAAAATAACTTTTCTACGCTACTAGGCGCTATTCTTTTGTAACATCGGTTTCGAGTACGGATTGGACTCTCTCAAAACAAACCATTGTTTTCTTTGGCGTGGCTTATTTTGTGTGTTGTGATATTTAGCTTTTTATTATACATAACAACTGTTTATTTCTTCGTTGCAAACCAAAATTGGTAGATATGACATATTTTATTTTATAATTTATATGATGAATCATATATTAGTGAGTTGTTGATCGTTTAGTCAACTTATCTATTTATATATTATAAAAATGAACTAATGAAAATGAATTAATTCATAAAATGAACAAAAGTACATGTTATAATTTACATATTACAAAAATAATATCAATGCCAATTGGGTGTCATTGACAACTTCAAAATAGTTGTATTTGTCATCCATTTATGAGAGTAACATTGTGAAACACTTTTTAATTATAAGAACTTATTTCTTTTCTCTTTATTTGAGCTAATGTCAAATAGAAAAAAAAAAATATAATAAAAATCAAAAGAAAATATATTTTATAATAATTATTATTAATGTATAAACGAGTAAATAAAATATAAGTTAAATAATAAACGATAGATCTTTTGTTAAAAATATATTTGTTCCAAATCAAATTGAATAATTTTCAACTTTTTCATGAATCATATTTTATATTGTTTCAGGAAACATGGCCGCATTAAGTAAGTACAAGAAATATTAAATTTTACATTTGATTTTACAAAATACATAGTAAATTACTTAATTCCTAACTTCTTAAAATAGATGGAACTTATTGTAAACAAGTTCATGAGGAATATTATTTAGTGGTTTTAAAGAGTGCATAAAACTGCTAGTATTTATAAATAAAAATATAATTTAATCTAATATAATATAATAAATACATACAAATATACACACTTTGGTAAATTTAATAAGATACTTACGCATAAATTTAAGATTGTCTATTCTCACCATAACAATAATATTTATAAATAAAAGTATAATATCTTATAAAAAATAACAATATATATATATAATATATTGTAAAAAAATACCATATATATACAGTCGAAACTAGAAGTAACTTATAATATTTCGTTGAATACTTAAGCACATATATTTTTTTTATTATATATATTTACTTTTAATTTTACAACAAGAGTATTACATTTTTTAATTTTAATTTATATATTTAATAATATTTAGTACATAACTGGCTATCATATAGCAGGCGATTATGGGTGAAATAAATACCATCTTAAAGGGAAACCTGGATAAAATTATTAAGTTATTGGTTATTAATTATTAATAAGATGTGTAAGTCAGTTTATTAACCAATTAAATAATGTAATTTTTTTTAAATTTATTCGGTAATTTTATAATTTCTTATAATACCTATATTATTGGCTTTACAAATTATTGCCGATTCGAATAAGATAAAATGAAAATGGACTTCATATATGAACCTATAGGTACCAAAATCAACGGAACATTAAGAAATAATATGGTTTTAAACAAAAGACAAAGTTATGTAAACACTTGATTTTATGGCTTAATTAATTATAGTTAAACGTCTGAGAATGTTTAAGATACGGAGTATCATTATACGAAGTGGATATGTTTATCAATGTTGCTATTAAAATTTAAAACGGATCTTTGGGCCTCTAAGAGCAATATGAAATATACGTTTAATGATATAGAAGCTCAATATCAAATATATTTTTTAGTAAAATTGTTTACGGGTATTACATTTATATTTATATTACGTATATGTAGTAAATATCTTCTATATTTATTTTAATAACCTAGTATGGTCTTCTACCATTTCTCTTCTAATTAAAATTTCCACAATATGTTCAAATGTAAATTTAAATATTATACAGAACAAAAAATTATATTGGAATAATTAAAAATACTTTTTTCACAATGTTGTTCAAGAAATAATTTCATAGTATTTTTAAATTGTTATTTTTTAAATATTGTCTGAAAAATGTTTTTGACCCATTTCTGAAATATTAAATTTACAATATTTCTTTGTAAAATATTTTTAACACTATATAATAATAAATATAATTTATGTAAATAATATTTTAATAATATATATATATATATTATACACATGAGAAGATGTTCTACATAACTACTGTAGTTTTATTATGGATTATACATAATGTGACAAATTTTTCAATATATTTTATTACATTTTTACTAACTAAAATAATTTAAATGATCAATTAAAAGACTTAAAGTTTTCAAAAAAATACATGAAAATATTGTACACCATACTCGATGTTCTTATAATATTTTTCATCGTTTTTGTTATAATATAGAATATTATTTATTCCGGTTTAAGCCGTGAACAATTAAAATTAAAAATATTTATACAAGTTAATACATAGCGTTGGTTTACACTAATAATTATTAAACCTAGCCGGTGTGTAATTCTTTATTCCGTTGACGATTTGCTGAAGTTGACCCAATCGATCGACAGGTATTTTCATGTTGACTGAAAAATATACTTATTCTTACAATATGCGTGTAGTATGTATACCGGCATACGTGTACTTTGTAGGTCAATACATTTAACGATGAAATTCGGTTATTTGGGGATAGAATAAATTGTGTGAACGTTTACAATCAGTTATTCCAACCATAAAATGTTATGGAACCAAACGACGGTCTCCTTTCTACAGATCGTGAAAGGGTACATTAATGAACAAACACTTTTAGCGCACAAGTATATAGCATGTGAACAGTATGTGAAAATCGCTTTGTTATTAATTATGTACGTGTCATCAACTACTCTAAAGTGTTCATCGGAAAATATTGTTTAAGACAAAATTGCATTTTGACGTAAAACTCTAGTTTTGCTGCTGGAATATATATGGCAGAAAACTTTTTTATTACACAAACGAAAATTGTTTAACGTCAATTTTGTCAAATGTATTTTAAAAATATACAAGTTCATTATAAATAAATTGTAATAAACCTAAGAAAAATGAATCGAATTACAATATTTTACCTCACATCCATACTTCAATATAAATTACATTAATTGGGTTGTTGAAAATTAAAAATTAAGTTGTAAATAAATGCAAATTATAAACCAATATTTTTACATAAAATATCATGTATCTAAGATCATGAAAATTCAAATTCTTCCTTAGTAAGGTAGAAATAATTGTCATGGAAATGTATAGGTGCCAGACATCAAACAATTGGTTTTTTAATTACCATTTAGTTAATAAATTAATAAAAATCTAAAATATAGAAAAATTAATTTAAAAAAATATATTATCATTATACATGATAATGATACATAAGTGAATTAGTAGGATTTTACATTTAAATTTAGATTTTTAAACATTACAATTGATTTAATTTTCAGCTAAGAAAGAATAATATTGGTTTAACAACTAAACTATGTGCTTTATTTTTTTTTTCAGTACCCAAACCTAATTGAAAAACCCTAAAATAAATACCTACTTACATATTATTCAGTAGACAGTTTTATATAGTAAGTACTTTAAAGATGGTATTTTTTATTTTTCCAATGGTTAAATATTACGTAAGAATAAACTACCGAAATGTATGTATAAATGAGGGAAAATTAATAACATTGATTAGAGTCTTTTTCTTAGAGTTCCTGAAAATAATGATCCTATAGAGGTATTACATTTACACTTAATATATATTTTAATTCTTCAATATATTTTTAATTTTTATAAAATTTCATCCAATTTTGAAAATTTTAATACAGTACATTCTATATATAGCTAATATCGATTTTGAGATATCAAAAACTACACAACATTTAAATTTAGACGTTAAGCCTTGAAAATTTAATAAAACGTTAATCGAATATTACTTAGGTAAATTTAGATGAATTAAATAAACTTAGGTGTGATCATCAAAAACGATATTTTTGAAATAAGCCATGTATATTGTCTTGTGAACGAGATAATAGTTGTATTTTTAACATATTTTTATGATTTATTACATTTTAAAATATTGTTTGTAAGTGACATTAATTAATAGATATGATAATTTTTAATGCGTAAACGCTAAGCACGGTAAAATAAATATTATAAGCTGAGCGATTGGTGCTTAAACATGACTAATTATGCGCGTCACCATCAAACCTCTCATCTTATAACTATCAAAACAATATTGGTAATAGTGTTGATACTATGATTTTTTTAGTTATTCTTTGTAATTATTTGATATTTTATACTACATATCATACTTCAGAATTGGGCAATGGACTAACTTTGTAAGTATAAGGTTTTCAAAATAAAGTTCAATAAAATAAAGTATAAACACATTTGTATGGAAAAAGGTAATTTAGCTAGGTATTCTCAATACTACATAAAATTTCACTGATCTCAAATCGGTCTCGTAATGTTGACTCCACACATTACTCTACTTATATTCAAAAAATCACAGAAATATTAATTCACACATTTTTTTTATAAGTCCACCCACATTTTCATATCTGTAATAGTTATATTTCATCTGACATAATATTTTGATTATTTTTATAATTTTATAAGACCAAATTTTTAGTCACTGAGTATGTTAAGGAATCTGGAAACTAGTTTTTTTTTACACTGTATGAATAAAATATATAATACTACTTATATAATTTACAGTGAAATATAACAAGAACCAATACTGGTAGTATCTTACCAGTCAATCAAAGTGTTTAAATGGTTTCAGTAATTAATTTTATTACATTTTCAATAAAAAAAAAAGACAAAAAATATGTGAGTTTAATATTGTTAAATAAATAATGAAAATATGAATATTTCAAACATTTCTAATCAATGAAATATGTAAAAATTTTAAACGATTTCCCTAATATATTTTTAACATTATTTCATTGTTATTCGCCTTTTGTATAAATAACACATGTTGTAAACATTTATTAATACCGACTTATGTGTGTCCTAATATTTTATATATAAAATTCAAGGGGTATGACCATATGGTAAAGATTCATAAATATACATGTAAGCCATACCTCTATAATATACATATTATACATATTATCCTAATATAATACAATATTATAAACACTCGTTTTCCAATTCAAGTTACGCTCATACAAATCGCATTTTATTTGTCTTATAATACATTGACAATAAAAATATAAAAATTACTACTGCCAACTAACTGTTGTTCCGAAACATTATTATTCGAGTCAAAAGTAATTTATGTTTGCTGCAATTATTTATAGGTATTAATGTATAAAGCATCAAACATATTTCTACTTAAATACTGCGACGTTGATGGTATGAATATAATAAAAAGGGAATCATAGAAAGTCACAAACTCGCAATAATGAAACTGTTTATTTTCATTAAAATAAACACCAATATATTGTAATATGTATTTATAAAATGATATTACTATATTAGTGTTAGATTGATTTTGATATTATGGATGGACTGGTCCAATACCGTATATAAAACCTCAAGAAATCGGACCCAAATGCTATACATTTAAATATAAAAAGATTGAAAATACCGGTCGGTGGTCCATACCAGTCTTGTCCACACTGGTTTAAGCCGGACCGTGCAGAGCTCTAGTTACAAAAATACATAAGTTAATGGTTAAGGATATTTCATCTAGGTAAAAGCATGGTACTCAAAAAGAAAAAATAGATTAGGTGGTGGAAACTAACGTGTCAAAATAAAAAACTATTTATAAAAAAGCTGATATAAACATGGTTGTCTAACATGGAAAGGAAATATAAACAAAATGTGGGAAATGTAGTAGAAGATATTTAGAGAGTTGCTAAGGAAGTAGTTGACAAGAGTAAGGGTAATATGCTACAGAAAATCAAAAATGGCGATGGTCAGAAAAAGTGCAGGAAATAATATCAAAAATGTAGTTTGAGAAATAACAGAAAACCGGAAAGAGAGAGGATTGAGTAGGGTATAATAGTTGATCTAAAGCAGCAAAAATTAAAATTAGTAAAGCTAAATTAAGAAAATATGAATTGTATGAGAGAGTGGGTAGAAAAATTGGGGAAATAGAAGTGTACAGACTGGATAAAGAAAGGAAAAAATAATCCAAACGTTTTCGAAATGTTTGGTGTATAAAATATGAGAATAAGAGGATGTTAACGAAGATTATTAAGGAAGTGATAAATAGATGGATATAATATTTTGAGGGATTATTCAATATAACAATTTTCGAGAAAGGCAATTGTTTGAGTAAAATTTGACTATAATGAATTTAATAAGTGAAGAGAAGTATGGAGCATCGTTATAAAAATGAGATACAACTTATGAAACACAGTATGATAATTTAAGAAAAAATAATAAATAAAAGAGTCAGAAGTGAAACAATTATTACGAGAGATTAGTTTGTGTTTGTGCCTGGAAAGTCAAAAATGAAGATAATATTTTGTGTTAGACATATTGTGGAGAAGAACAAAGAAGAGACAAGGAAATCTTGAATAAAAAAAAATTACCAAAAGTGTATGTGCACGTAGTTGAAGACATTTTAAGTAGTATATAGGAAGATAGAAAAGTGAATAAGTGTAGTATAAATGATAATAAGTTTAAGGTCGATAAATAGAGTGACTATAGAGGAATAAGTATATAAAAGGAATAACTTAGATATTTGAAAAAATGATGGAAAATAGATTGAGATTGCTAGAAATAGTTTGAGGGACGGAGGCAGTATAATTTGTAAAGTAAATGTATGTTGATGGAAAGAGGGGAAGAGTAAGACCGGAATAGAGTTCGGGAGATTTGATAGCGAATGTTATGTAATAGAATGAATGTGAATAATAATAGGATAAATGAAGATTATACAGAAGATAGAGTTAATTTAAAATGTAGGACTAGGGTGGCCGATCCAAAATTAACGGGAGAGAAGGCGAAGAAGAAGAATATGAAGAAGAAAACATAAAAAAAATGTATGCATAACAATTTTATTTTTTAATTTATTATTTGTTCTACATTTATAATATTTCCGTTAAAATAGGTAATTTTTTCTGATGCTTGAGAAAACTTTTAGAAAAATCTAATATGAACTCCAATTTGCAATAAAAAAATATCTTTAATACAAAATTCCTGTTTGACTTTTTGTGTCATAAATAACTTTTACAAACATCAAATGGAAAAATACATCATCCAAAATAAATACATCCCTCACTTTGCTCAAAATATAAAACTAAAATATGCCACAAAAATGTTTGTTTATATTTTTCACAAAATAAAATATTTGTACAATAAAAATGTTAAAATTGGTTCTCATATACTCATTTTGATATGATTGTTTATTTTATATATAAATATAAATAAAATAAATAATAGCTGGACTGTTTGGTATTCAGCTTCTTCAGCATGTAAAGAAAATATCCAATACGAAAATCTATATTCCCTTAATTTAATCTAATGTTTAATCCTAAATCTTCAAATGTTTTCAATAAAAACTGTGTGTATAAAAACCCTTGCGACACTTTTCTACAGATTATTGACAGGTTCCTTGGATGAGAACGGAAATTCCTTTGATTTAGTCTTGAGTAATATTCACAATGTGTCTTATTAGACTTGGTCGTTGGAAGTTAGATCTTAATACTGAAAAAATGTTCCTAGCTCAATATTATTAGGGTGATTATAAATTATAAAATTTAATTTGAAATTAGTTACAGATTATATCCGGTGATTGTATTGACTATAAAGTGGCTAAGTGAATTAATAATTAAAAAATAAACCTTCAAATACATTATATATATTTATGTATATTCGATGAAAATCATTATGCAATAATTATAATCATGATTATTATAAGCATATTTGTACATACGTTTATCTAAACGAGGAAAATTGTAAAATAATAGTAAATAATAAACAAATAACACGCATCTAAATGGCTAATTTTTAAAGTGTTTATATAATATCTTGATAAAACGTTATCACCTATAAAGTATTATAATAATTTTATTATGGTAAAATGGTAACAACTGGCTATTTTACGTTTATATATTACTTGTAATTGTTTTGATAATTTTAAAAGTTCTTTGACTTTTTTTTTCATATATGTTGGATAATATCTTGAGAGCAGCATATTATTCAACTGTATACTATAATTTCCTTATCAGTAAACAAGTAGAAAGCTTATAAGCCATAACTGGAGCTCAGTGTTGTTTTTTGTCATCGCGTGTCTAGTTTCCATTTTACCATGTAAGAAGTTAAAATTCTAAAAATATTTTCTTAATATTGGCCTTCACCATAAAATTTTCTGGCTTTAGTAGTTTAGACTATTAATTTAACAAATTATTTGGTCAGTCATCATACAGCTGTGTATTTGTATGTACAGATTTAAATGCTTGGGTCTAAAATTAGATAAATATTAAGATACAAGTCGAGGGATTAATTATAAATCTCATAAATTTCTTGAATAATTTATTTCATTTATGGAATTTTGTTTCTTAGTTGAATTATACAAAATATATACATTTAGAAAACGTTATTATACACATTTCCTATTATAATAATTTATAATTTGATTTACAAAAATTATTAATGTTTTCTAAAACATTGCTCTTTTAGCATTACATTATGATCAAATAATGTCGCATAATATATACATCAATAATGATTGAAATTTTCAACTATATTTATAAATTATAATGCGAGTACTAAAGAATCTTTAGTTATGTAGGTATGTATATATCTATATATTCCAAAGAATGTATTATATTTAATTAAAGTACGAAATACATTAATCAATGCTCTATATGCTGTTGTTAATTTGTTTATTTAAAACTGTTATTATTATTACAAAATCCTCATATTTATCGCAATTACAATAATTAATATATAGATATATTTAAAATTAATACATATATAAATAATACATACACTAAAAATACAACGTATATTCTGAAATAAACGTTATAAACGTTAATATTCATTTTCTGGTAATTCATATACAAGCATTACAATATATACTGTTTTTTTAAATACTTTTTTGACTATAATCACACAATTAGTGTAAATTAAAGATTATAATATATACTTGGTGAACGAAAATATATTTAAAACCGTTATAAACTAATATAATAATTATTTTAGATTTAAATATGTGTAAATATTTTAAAATAATATATTTAACTTTATAATTTAGAAAACTAATTCATGATAATTTCAAATATATCATGCTTAAACATTAATTTTGTTTATACTTTGATACAGTTTATAATTATAATGAATATATAATTTAAACAAATGGATAGCGTGTGCAGAGAAGAACTTAAAATTAATTCTTTATTTATATAATATTCAATTTTTGTTTAATGTTTATTATTTATCAAATGATTCTTAGTATTTATTTTTTTTAAGTTATATTCAATATTGTATTTTTCTTTCAAAATTTCTATTTTAATGGAATATTTCGAACTAGCAATGCTATTCATGATGATGTAGTATCTGGATCAACAATGCCAACTTAAGCTTTTTAAACATTAATTGGAATGAATTCGGTATTTGCTTAATAATATTAAGCATAATATGCACCGTAATCGTAAAACAAAATATTATGAAATTAAATAAACGTGTAATTTTAAATCGTTAAAATATTCTATATATTTTATTATATAATGCTTATTGTACTTTTCAATTTTTAAAGAAAAATAACTGAATTCATATTTGATAAGAAACATATTGCACCGTTAAACATACATGTTAATGATGATTCAATATTAATTATTATGTTATTGTATGACATTATAGTAATATTATATTATGTATTTTATGAAGTTGATGTATAATGTGCAAATCGTGTTTAGGTGAAATTAAAAATGTATAAATAATTATTGTGTTTTATACTTGAATTGGAATATGAAACAAAATATGATATTTTAATGTTTTAGTGTCGATTATGTTAATTTTAGTATTTCACCACTGTTAAAAAAATATGCCCTGTAATTTAACTTTTACTCATCTTTTTAACAGCACCCAAGTGGTAATAAAAATATTTGCATTTTGCACGTATATAATTCAAATTACACATGCAAATGGAAAAAACAAAAATGGAAGAAATTTTTATATTACTTATAATTATTTTAATAATACTATTATACTATAATATTACTGTTGTAGGATTATTTTATTTTTTCTAATTTAAATACAAAATAATAAAGCTTAAATTACAAAATATAAACATTGAAGTTTCATTTAAAACTTCTTGTGTTGTATATTAATGTTGTTTTATAATTTAAAAAATATGACATAAAAAAAGATAATAGTATATTATATACATTTAATGGGTATTTCAAGATAGACACAATTTGATATATTATATAATATATTATTATATAATAATATCTTAATATATATATATATTTAAGGAAACTGAGTGAAAGTGAAAAAAACTTTTTACAGATAAGTGTGTTGTATAGAAAATTCTATAGTTCCACTCAGAAATGATTGCTTAAAAAAAATCTATTCAATATCACTTGGATGTTTGGATAAAAGCAAAAAAGGGGAAAACATATACTACCTATATCGTAAAAACATACTTATATGACATATAAGGAGCTGAGCAATAAATGTTGATGTATAAGTGTTATATTGTGATATTCTATACTATTATCCAGAATGAAAATTCAAATATTGTTAATCATGAAAGGGACGGATAAAAAATATTACTTATGAATGCTTATGAAGTTTACATAAACAATATTATGCAATAATGTACGTTGGTGGACAAATATGGTGCAAATAATTTAAAAGTACAAATTGTCTCCATCAAAAAAAAAATATATATATAAAAATTTCATCGTATTTTTTATAGTATTGTAAAAGACGTAAATTTATACAATATATTTTATGAGTAAATTTAATCAACTTCGGAATAATTATGAAATAAAAAAATAAGAAACCGGTCAGTAGGATGTTGAAGCACTATACGCTCGTTGGATAGGATACTGGTGATGGATATATTGATATATTGGATTTGAAGTAAAGCTTTGGTGGACATACTTGACAATAACTGTTGATTATACTAATATTATGATAACTTTGTATAACATAATGAACAAAAAAATTTGAAAAAAGCGCAAATAATCATTTGATGAATATAAAGGAATTTGAACCGAGGACCTGGCGCATGAAATCACTGTTGGCTACCGCTAGACTATATAACACTATTGAATATCATAAAAAATAAACCTTTTAAACGAATATTTTCAAATCATTAAATTTAAAATTGATATAAATTTAAAAACCCAGTCTGACCGCCAAATCCTGACTTCACACTTATGTTTTGATCAAAAAATACATAGGTATTAAAAATAAAAAAATAAAATAAAAATTTAATTCTTCTGTAAAGGAAAAATGTTTTACCTATTATGAATTAAATAACTCAAAATTAAAAATTGCTATTAGTAGCCCAAACATGGGTAAACATTTTTAAAAATATTTTGACTTCATAATGTAGGTACTGTCTACTTACAGTACAATACTTACTAGTATCTAATTACATACGTTTTTGGTGAACATTTCAAATTTATAGATCTATTATTTCCTCGAAATTCGAACACCTTTCATATCAAAATAATATACCTAATACATATAATCGAAAAAAAATGAAATGATTATTAAAAATTCTTGTACCTACCAATTTTTTTGTGTGTAGATAAAATGAGGTAATTAAATAATTATGATTAACAATTGTTAGGTTTAAAACCAACAATTAAGAATGTTATGAATTAAATTACTCATATTTGCAAAAGTATTTTACGTTTATATATTTGTGATGAAAATGTCATGCCACTAGCGTCAATATTTTTGAAGTTATGAAGAATTTTACCAAAACCGAGTTCCCCGATTTTTATGCTAATTTTTATAGTTTTTTTTTATGTATTTATCGAAAAAAATTAAATCTCGAAGAATGACCTCTTTAGAGTACCAACAAGATGCAATTTGTTACAGGAAAATAGTGCTACTTGTAATGATCGGAGTATTTCTATTTATACCTAGACATTTTGGGTACAAAAAAAAAAATAAAAATAATACAACGTTGTAAAACCAATACATTTCTCACTTCATTAAGAATATAAAAATAAAATAAACATTATTTTAAAACCACTTGCTTCCTCGATAAGCTCAGAATCTAAAATACTTATTACCGGTCGATTTATTGAGTATAATTTTCAGGTTTTAAACCCAAAATTACCCATTTCAGAATTTAAAAATCTCAAAATGTATAATATCTATAAATAGCTCAATAATTAATCAACGTGAATATAGTTCTAAATTACATATTTGGGCTAAACTTCAAGATTTTAAACTCATTATTCTTGAAATCACGATGAAATGAAAAATCTTGATTTGACAAAATCGTGTTTTTACCGTTTTTTTAAAACATTTTTATAGTTTTTTCTTACGCATTAAAAACACTATTAAGTAAATCAAAAAATCACCTGTTTAAAGTACCAACTAGATGTCGTTGTTTACCGGAAACCTAGTAGGTTTGTAAAGATCGGAGCACTACTAATGATCGAAATTTTGTATACAGAAAAATAAGATCAAGAAAAATAATCATCATTGTAAAACTGCTAGCATCCTTGTGACGCTCAGAATCTGAAATAAAATTTTTTGGATTTGGAATAATACCATTAATTCTAGATATCATTATAAAAGCATAATAATTTAGATTAATACCTTTATTCCGAATTCATACACATTTTAGTAAATTTTTCAAAAGGAACACGAATAATATAATATTTCACTTGCGATTGCACGGTTGAAATATTACGATAATTTTCTTCTCGCCGGATTAAAGTCATGTTTTTTTTTCTCGTCCAATATAGGTTAGGTCTGTATACTCGTAATATACATATAATATATATATTTACACAGCTAACAAAACCACTACTGTGTAATATAGAATCCGAACAAGTTGAATATCACTGTGCAGAAATTTTGGTTATTATTATTTATCACCGACATCTCTTCGGGGTGGCTTAAAACCTGGCGCTCGTTTTTCTTATGTTCGCCACGCTCTCTCTGCCCAATAGAAACGTCTCTCGCCACCCACCGGCGCTACAGCTGCTACCGGTGCTTTGCTTCACCGGTCGGTCGTCAATTGAAATATCGAATTTGTCACCTAAACGGAGGTGAGTGGCGAGGGATATTTCTACTTTAAACTCGTCTTATATATATATATATATATATATATATATGTATATAAAACCAACCCAATTACGTCTGACTCTCTCTCTGTCTTTCCTCTGCGTCTTTCTTTCTCTATTTTACTCTACCGTTGAAAAAAAAAACACTGCTTTCTTCTAATCTTCTAATAAATGCCTACATATTTTTCAAAACACTGGTAAAATTCTGCGATTGGCAATATTCACGTATCTATATTTTTACATTTTATGCCCTCTTCTAACGGTCTACAAATTTGTCGGTCGTGATTTTGTTTTCAAATAAGCCTATGAAAAAAAAAAAAAAAAAAAAGGTAACGAATAGGTTATATCATACATACCTATACATTTGTGATTCGATATTTTAGTATTACAAATAAAGGCTTTTGATCAGCTACGTTTTATCAACAATATTCATAGTGGTTTTATGTGATAACATTTAATAATATTATAAACGTCCTGAAATTAGAATCAAAAATGTCTATATTGAAATATTTTATTACTTATATCCTACTTATTCGTAATTATCTAAAAAAATAATGTAGTTATTATTAGAGGGAATGGAAGATCATTGTATATAATACTATAAACTAGATATATAGATTTTAAAATAATATTTTTCATAAATTTATTTAGAGTAGAAATACAGTCAAAAATAAATTTCAAAATAATGTCGAAAAATTTAACAAAATTATAATATTAAAATAAATACCTACTGTAAGAAGGTTTTTAGACCGTGTTTTTAATGAATCTAAGGACTTTACATTTTTACAAAATATGTATTTTACAAAGTAAATATTATGTTGAGTACAAATTTTCATAAACATTTTGGCAATTTATTGATTTTGAAATTGTTTTTATGAAATCACTTATTCCGAGTTAACACATTAAATTTTTTAATTTCTGTGTTAATTAAATTGACAGCATAAAAAATATAAGTTTTAGATGTTTATATTCTGAGCAGAGTAATTAAGTTAGTGGTTTTCAATAATGTTTATTAAAAATAAATAACAAAAATTAATTTGAACACAATCGTGTTTTAACGTTCTTACGTAATTTTAAAAGCTTAGCGGAGTAAGAGAGGTATTGGCTTATTAATTTATTTTCTGTAATCAACTTTTCTATCAGAAGACTTGGTCCAATCACTACATGTATTACGATTTTCTATTAGCAAATTTTAGTCTAATCGGAACTTTAAAGTGTAATAAAGCCTTAAAGATTTAAAAAAGGATTTATTTAACGGTTATGTTGATTTGATACAATTTTCAAAAACACTTTATAAATGTTTTAAAAATTTATAGATTTTGAAATTGTTTATATTAGTTATGGTTATTTTTATATTATACTCAAGGATATTAAATTTAATATAATGATCCATTAAAATATATATATATATAATGTATACCGATAAATAAAAAATATTTAAAATAAATAAATAAATAAATACAATAACAAACATAATTTTATAATCACTAGTATTCTCGCAATACTTAAACATTTTTGTATATCATTTGGCTCAATCGAACAATTAATAAATATTATCAATATATAAGAAGAAATCAAAACACAAATATTAAACAAATCATTACAGATTTAATATGTTATTATGAAATATAAAACAAGTTACTTACTCCAAAAAAATATATCAAACCAAAAAATAAATAAAAAATCTACCTTGTAACTATATAATATGAATATTAAAATATTATAATCCATGTTATTATATCGTTCCCAATATCATTATTTTACAGATGCAGATAGACAGTCTGTCATTCCACGTGTATACAGAAACTAGTTGTATCTACCTTATTTCACTCTTCTAAAGTACTATTAGTCCGTCAATCTCAGGAACCCTCATAATCAAATCTCCTACAAAACATCTCTTAGATAATTATGAGTGCACACTTTTGTTTCTGTCATTTTCTTCGATAGCTATATTCAATAATTCTATGTCTGTTCAAAAATAATGACTAAATTTAAGTATTTTTAAAGTGCACAATCAATGTTTTTATATGCTATAAGGCTAGACTAATTTTTAATTTTTTTCTCGTCTTGACTATTTTAATATATCGTAGAATATAAAAAGGAGCTATATTTGGTATATTTTATAACTAGTGATTATAATATGATAGTGACCTTAATAATGCAAATGCTCATTTTGATGTATATCACTATGACCACAGAACATAACAGAAGCGCAACTACTGGGAAGCGTGTAATCCCTATTTTATGTTAGAAAGATATATTATCATAGTCATTTATGGTACTAGATACCCACTCAGCCTTTACAAGGAAGTTATTATTACATATTATCGTTATTTATGATTTATATCAGTCAAACAACTCGCCTGTTGTATTAGTTGTATTACATCATAGATTATAATATAATTGTAAGTAATATGTTATATCAGCCTAGATAAGCAATAAATGTTTAAACAATCTCATAGACCTGCTAAATTATAAAATAAACTCTAATGAACTAAACAAATTCAAATAAACTCATTTCAAATTTAGATAAACAATAAATGTTTAAACAATCTCATAGGCCTGATAAATTTTAAAATAAACTCAAATAAACTAAACAAATTCAAATAAACTGATTTCGAAAGTAGTTTAGTATTGCTCCTTTGGACAATTTTTAATAAAGTGTTATAACCTTTGGTTTTTGATTATGCGATTTGTATAAATTATATTCAATTTATTGATTTGTATAGAATTGAAAGGACCAGAGATTGTTCTTTTTTTGTAACTCTGGCTATATATGGCTCAAAAGCAGGATTCGTTATTCAAATTAATAAAATAAAAATACTTTATTTTAATCTTGTTATATTTGATTTTTTTTTACAACAGTAAAATTCATATATTAAATACGGCATTAAAATCCGTATGTTGTCCACACTTTACGTTTTAGAAGACCATTGCGATTTTATTTTTAAAATAATATTTTTCGCCTATTCTCTCCTAGTAAATAGTTTGTGTAATTATTACATACAGTTTCAAGTTCCCCAACTGTAGAAACTCTACTATGCCTGCCGCCGTCACAATACGCGCGCACCAAAAATGAGTATAAACACGCGGCACACACACATATCACTGTTTTTGTATATATTGTTTTGTTTTTGTTTTTAATTATAATTGTCCGTGAATTATTATATAATCTTGTAGATTACGTACGACGCGTAATCAGTCAGTCGCCGGACGGAGTCCGTTATTAGTATACAGCCGCCAAAATTATATTTTTACGTGTGCGCTAATCGCCACAATTTATAAAGAGAGGCTGTTCAAT